>SKCR01036993.1:0-199135 GCA_019454045.1 Zanthoxylum bungeanum | reverse complement strand
CGATGATGAGTCTCAGTTGGAGGCACTACCTTTTTAGTTAAGGATATTACGGGAAACGGTTGTCGGAAGGGAATCGGTGTTTCATTAGATTTTTATTCACTTGTTTAGCGTCAGGCTCACTTGTTGGACCTCCTTTTAAAGCACTCTTGGCCCAAACCCACTCACCAAACCAACACAACACCTAGCTTACCAAGACAAAGCCCACGCCCACACGCCACTTAGCCCACACGCCCATGGCCTCTAAAATACACCCAAATTAAATTAAATATTAATTAAATTAAATATTAATTAAATAAAATATTAATTAATTCATTTACCAAATTAAATAAGACATAAAATATAATTATACCAAATTAAAATATTGTAACTTCCTAATCCAAAATATTATATACTAAATTAAAGAAAACATTAAATTAAATCATACCTAATTAAGATAAATCACAATTATTATATACCTTCCTTAACCAATATCATGCCTAAACAAGATAAATCAAATATTCAACCTTCCTAATTCACCAAAATTTGTCCCCCCCAATCAATCAAACCCTTTCCTTGTTTGACACCAAATCCAATCTATTCCTTGTGAGACAAGACAAAGCCCTAGCCCTTGTCTATATAAACAACCCAAAACCAAAGCCAACCCCCTCTCCAATCTCTCACAATTCACGCCCAAGAAACCCTAGCACTCTTACGCATACAGCAACAAGAAGCAACACAAACAATTCTCTTCATCTCCACCCTCACTTCACCGAAAATAAACCTTCAAAACAGTCCACTAAAACACCGAAACAACAGCCCCAAAAACTGCACCCTTATCCTCCTTAAACAACCGAAAAATACAGCTCTTAGACCCATAAAAAACACAAAAACAGTAGCTTTAAAGACCTGAAACAGTAAGCAGAGAATACAGAGAAAACAGCAGCAAAACGGAGGTCAAACAGCAATCAAAATGGCAAAACAGTGAGTTAAGACGCTAAACCAGTGAACCGGAGAAGTTGAGGAGCTTTAACCCTTCCAATCTCCGTGCAACGTAAGTCTGAAAGTCGGCAAAAAAGGTTAGACCTGAGGGTATTTTTCACACTTGTTTTCAGTTTTATCTTTATTATTTATTGAGTTTTGTTCGCATGATTACTATATTAAAATGCATGTTGTAGCCCTTGAGTAGAAAATATGCATATATTGTAAAATAATGTATGTTGTGGCCCTTGAATAAAATGAAAAATGTGTCGCCTCTCGTGGTATATAGGATGGAAACCCAGACATAAATTTCATAGCCGATTCCGAATGGACGGTAATATGATCTGTACTCGGGATACAACTCCACGTACCACTTGAGTAAACGGCACATATTTTGTTTTATGTTGTTTTGATTTGTTTGTCATTCGTTACTTGACTTCCGCATGTTATTTGTTTGTGTAACGATGTGATCGAGCGCATGGGCTTAGTAAGTTGGATTAAAGGTCCCATATTCTGAGGGGTTAAAATCCTTTACCACGATGCTTTGCCATGCCGATGGATGTATATTCGGTTGAATGTAAGTTGTGTTCAATCGGGTATACGAAGTCCGATATTACTGTCTTTATTTTTATATGCATGACGTGATCGAGCGCATGGGCTTAGTAAGTTGGATTAAAGGTCCCCTATTCTGAGGGGTTAAAATCCTTTACAATGATGCTTTACCGCGCCGATTGATGTATATTCGATTGGATGTGAGATATGTTCAATCGGATACACGAAGTCCGATATCGTTGTCTTTACTTCTTTATATATGTATTGTGTTGTTTGCGCATAGGCTTAGTAAGTGCGATTAAAGTTCCTCTATTTTGAGAGGTTAAAATCCTTTACCATGATGCTTTGCTGCGCTGGATAGTGTATGTTCGATTGGATGTGAGATGAGTTCAATCGGATACGTGAGGTCCTGCATTGTGGATTTGTTTGTTTATGTATGTGTTGTATGCATCACGTCTGGTTTCGTTCGAACGCGTTCTCGAACGCCACACGAACGCGAACCTTCTGTTTATCGTTCGAACGTGTTCTCGAACGCTACGCGAACGCGCATGTAGTTTCTTAGTTTCATCATGCATCAGGTCTGGTTCCGTTCGAACGCATGGAGGTACCAGGTAAGTAAAAATGCATGCATAACTTTGATAGGATTGTCATTGTCACACACTGCACAAGTCCCATCAAAATGGGGGCGACTGTAGGCACTGCATTTTTACATATAAGTCCCTATGATGAGTCTCATTTGGAGACACTACCTTTTAAGTCGCGGAAATCGCGGGAAACGGACGTCGAAAGGGAAAAGTCAGAAATTGGGATTTTTGTTGGATTTATTTCGCTTGTTTAGTTTCGGGCTCGCTTGTTGGACCTCTGTTTTAAAGCACCTTTAGCCCAAAACCTCCACAAGCCCACACACCACTAAACCCACCAACCAAAGCCAAGCAAACCCACCAACCAAAGGCCACACGCCCAAGCCAAGCCCACACACGCCCAAGCCTAGCCCACACACACCCAAGCCCATAAAGCATATCCAAAATAATAAAACACATATTTAACACATGGTGAAATTAAAACAAATCTAAAAAATCACATACCAAATTAAAATAAATCAAATAAAATATAAAATATATCCCTACCTAATTAACAAATTAACTACCTAAATAAAACAAATCTCATGCCTAATTAAGATAAATCAAATATGTGATATTCCTAACAAGCCAAATATTGTCCCCAATTAAATATTTATTTTCCTTGTATAACACTAAAAAATATCTCACCTTTATTGCATGATCTCTTATTCCTTCTCTAACAAGGAAAGCCTCCATCCCTTTGCCTATAAAAGAACCCTTCACCACATATCTAAACCCCTAGCTCACACACATAATTCACACAAAAGACTCCCATTGCCGTCCACACCAACCTCTGGAAAACTGCCCATTGCCGCACCTTAAACCCTTGAACTAATTGCCCATCTCACGCCTACAAGGCCACCCAATTCACGCCCCAAACACCCAGTCCATCATCAGCGCACCAGCTTCCATTCACTAGCCTTAAACCCTTGAACTCATTGCCCAGGGTGTCGATTACGAGGAAACATTTTCACATGTTGCCATGATTAAATCCTTTCGAATAATGCTTGCTATTACTGCATATTTCGATTATGAAATATGGCAGATGGACGTCAAAACCACTTTCCTTAATGGAAACCTTTTGGAGGATGTTTATATGCAACAGCCTGACGGTTTTGCCGTACCAAAACATGCAAACAAGGTTTGCAAGTTAAGTCGATCCATTTATGGATTGAAGCAAGCATCACGTTCTTGGAATCAACATTTTGATGAGATCATAACAGAATATGGTTTCATTCAAAACAAAGATGATTCTTGTGTATATAAGAAGGTTAGTGGGAACGCACTGACATTCATTGTCCTTTATATTGATGATGTATTGCTTCTTGGAGATGGCATTCCCATGCTACAATAGGTGAAAGCTTGGCTTTCATTAAAATTCTCCATGAAAGATCTGTGAGAATCAGCCTTTATTCTGTGAATAAGGATCTACCAAGATAGATCTAGAAAGCTGCTTAGACTCTTCCAGAGCTCGTACATTGATAAAGTGTTGAAGAGATTCAACATGGATCAGTCTAAGAGGGTGCTGTTTCTAGTGTCACATGGCGTCTCTCTATCTAAGGACACGTGTCCTAAAACTAAAGATGAGATAGATAACATGAGTCATATCCCGTTCGTTTCTGCAGTCGGATCGACCATGTATGCCATGATATGTACACGACATGATGTCTCATATGCTTTGAGCATGTGCAGTCGCTATCAGGACGATCCAGGTGATGGTCACTGGATTGCTGTTAAGAATATCCTTAAGTATCTTAGACTAACTAAGGATGCTTTTTTATTCTATGGAGATGGAGAACTTGAGGTGACTAGGTTCACCGATGCAAGTTTCCAAACTGATAAAAATGACTCTAAATCGCAATCGGGTACATATTTTGTTTGAAAAACGGAGCAGTGAGCTGGAAATCTTCCAAGCAAGAGACTATTTCCGATTCGACAACAGAAGCGAAATATATCGCTGCAGTTGAGGCAGCAAAAGAAGCAGTTTGGATCCATAAATTCCTAATTGGATTAGGAGTAGTTCTGTTAGCAGTTGAGCCCGTACCTTTGTATTGTGACAATAACTGGGCTATAGCGCAGGCTAAGGAACCGCAGTCTCATCAACGATCCAAGCATGTACTTCGACGGTTTCATCTGATTCATGAGATCACACATCGTGGCGATGTGAAGATCTAAAAGATCACCTCAGATGACAATATTGCAGATCCGCTGAAGAAAGCTATTTCTCAGCATAATTTTGAGCGACATGTGCATAGTTCAGGTGTTAGATACATAAGTGATTGGCTATGAGCCAAGTGGGAGATTGTTGGACAATTATGACCAATAACATCACAATTTGTAAAGGACATTGTGTTTTTATACAAATTAACTATGTGACAAAGGAAATTACTATTTTATCATTTTGTAATTGGATTACTTGGATATATAAATGATAAAAGTCCTTATGATTAGTTCTAAATTAATAAGATATGAGACAGTATTAATCCACGAACGGTTTAATCATTAATATCCCTAGTCGTAGTATTATCGAGACTGGACATCGATAATGTGGAATAGACTAGTATTAAACTTGTGCGCGTTATGGAATCTTAACGGTATAGTTCTCATATATTTAAGTATTGGATACTTATGCAAGTGTGATAGGAGGTTCTGTTAGTCGTTGGACAGGGAACAACTTCGGTCTGGATAAACACTTCGAAATCCCATTGGTAGTATGACTATGTGTCTATGGGAATCCGAATCAGGGTAGGTGTATGTGGTCTTAACCTGAGACTTGCATCGCTAATACTTGCGATAATCAGTACGTTTTGGTTTTGGTCGTCCGGAGCTTTAACAAGTTTTGTGTACGCCTCTTTTAGGTTTATTGGGAATCGTAGTGTATTGGGTGTGATGTCAAGATGGAAGTATCACTTTAGTCATATAGACACGATGATCACGCAGAGATACATAACTAGTACTCTTAAATGTTGCAGCTATCAGGATAGTATGACTAGGTCATGATTATCCAATTACATAGACTAGTTGCTGATGATCCGATATATGCTTCGTACGGGGCGGACACAATTCCAGCCCCAGGCCTAGCATGTGACATTCGATACTGGATCGTAATACGCAATACTTAGTATATTACGTCTGATACCGATTATATATTCTTCGTTGAATATTTCTAGAGAATTGGGTAGGCACGGTGCTTTGCTAGAAGCCAACCATGTCTTGTAAATCGGTAAGAACATGGTACGGGGTACGCAAATGTTCGGATAGTCTGATGACCGTATTTACTGCCAACATATCCAGGGATCTCTTGGGTCACTTCCCAAAGATTCACCGATGACATTTGACTCGAACATAATTAATTTGGGATTAATTATGAGAGAGATAATTAATCTGGGATTAATTACGGTAAGAAATTATATGGGATTAAATTTGCATAGAAGAGAGAACCCGATTAATTTTGAATTAATCGGTAAAATAAATTTAATAGTTAAATTGAATTTTTCTATTTAATTTATTTATTTGGGCTAAAATAATATATTGGATATATTAAATTGAAATTGGATTTCAATACGGAATTAAAATTGGATTTTAATTTAAGCAAACGAATTAATTTGGAATTAATTAGTAAACGACTATCGTAATAATTTTGCGAGGCATAATTATTTAATTAAATTGGATTTAATTATTTAGCAGCGGAAATTTGTTTAGTCAGATTAAACGAATCCGAGCCCAAAGCTTAGTTGTTTGTTGGAGAAGCCAACCAAATTTTGAATTTCAAAGAGGTGGGACACACTTGACTTACATCAACTTGTCAAAGGTTGATGGAAGTGGTTGAGCTTATTTAATTCCATCTTTCACACAACTAAAGTGTGTTGAGCAAGTTTTGTAACACGTGCGTTTTGTTTTTTAAACAAGTCAACAAAACAACTTAACTCTCTCTTTCTCCCTCCTTTTTGTTGTGAGCATCTTCTTCCTCTCCATTGATTTTTGCTTCAAAAATCAAGCAAGATAGCACTTAAGGAGTCTTGTGAGGTGATCAGAAAACTCACCTTTGGGTTGGAAACACTCAACACAAAGCTTAGAGCTTCCAACATACAAAGATTTGTGAAAATCACTCATCCGATCAATGTAAGTTTTTTCCGCAACTCACTTGATTATTCACACACAATATCATGACTTAGAGACCTTGGGCATGTCTAGCACACTAACATCATCCTCGTGAGACCATTCTTGGCTACAGTTTGAACTGTTATTGATGTATAAAAAGGAGAATTAACCATGAAAGTGCAGGACCAAAAAGTTACATTCAATGTTTTCAAAGCCATGAAATTCCCGAGTGATGAAAATGAGGAGGAATGTTTCAGAATTCATGTTGTAGATAGTATCATCCAGGATACTGATGCAATGTAACTTCCCACGGATAAACTTGAAGCTTGCATCACCAACATGACTGACAGCGAGCTAGATGATGAAATTCTAGAAAGTATCAAATATGTTGACAGACAATTTCGCTCCAAATCGACACCACAGGTGGAAATTTTGGAACTACCAAAAAAGGAGCGAATCAAGCCCTCGATTGAAGAACCACCGCAGCTGGAACTAAAGCTACTTCCGAGCCATCTCAGGTATGCATTCTTAAAAAACTCTTCTGATTTACCTGTGATTATTTCTTCATCGCTAACATTGGAGCAGGAAGATAAGTTGCTGAGAGTGTTAAGAGAACAAAAGAAAGCCATTGGTTGGACTATAACAGACATTCGAGGAATTAGTCCATCATTTTGCATGCATAAATTTGATGAATGATGAATACAAAGCAACAGTGGAGCATCAACGGAGACTAAATCCAATCATAAATGTGGTCGTGAATAAAGAAATTATCAAATGGTTGGATGTCGGCATCATTTATCCCATCTCTGACAGCACGTGGGTGAGTTCTATTCAATGTGAGCCAAAGAAATGAGGAATTATTATACTCACAAATGAAAAGAATGAGCTAATTCCAACAAGAACGGTGACTGGATGGAAAGTATGCATGGACTACATGAAGCTGAATAAAGTAACAAGGAAAGATCATTTCCCGCTACCATTCATTGATCAGATGCTAGACAGATTGGCGGGAGATGAGTTCTATTATTTTCTGGACGGATACTCGGGGTATAATCAGATTTCCATCGCCTCAAAAGATCGGGAGAAAACCATTTTTACATATCCGTATGGTACTTTTGCTTTCCACAGGATGCTATTTGGACTATGTAATGCTCCTGCTTCATTTCAACGTTGCATGATGGCCATCTTCTCAGACATGCTGGAACAAAGTATGGAGGTTTTCATGGATGATTTTTCTGTGTTTGGAGACTCGTTTGACCACGGCTTGTAAAATCTGGAAAAGATGTTACAAAGGTGTGAAGATACCAACCTGGTACTCAACTGGGAGAAATGCCACTTCATGGTACATGAAGGCATTGTCCTGGGACATCAGATCTCACAAAAGGGAATCTAAGTAGACAAAGTAAAGATCGAGAAAATTGAAAAACTACCTCCACCATCATCCGTCAAAGGGATTCGGAGTTTTCTCGGACATGCAGGCTTTTACAGGAGATTTATCAAAGACTTCTCCAAGATTGCTAAACCACTGTGCAATCTTCTGGAGAAAGATGTGCCTTTCAACTTCACCAAAGAATGCCACGAAGCTTTTGAGATCTTAAACCAGAAGCTGGTCTCTGTCCCTATCATAGTAGCACCAGACTGGACCCTTCCATTTTCGGTGATGTGCGATGCTAGTGACTTTACTGTAGGTGCAATTTTGGGACAACGCAAAGTAAAAATTTTCCATACCATTTACTACTCCAGCATAACTCTGAATGAAGCACAACTCAACTACACAACCACTTAAAAATAGTTGCTCGCAGTTGTGTTTGCTTTTGATAAATTATGCTCCTATCCGGTGGGTCCCAAAGTGGTGGTCTACACAGATCATTCAAAAATTAAATACTTGATCGCGAAGAAAGATGCCAAACCCAGATTGATCCGTTGGGTGCTTCTACTGTAAGAATTGGACGTGGAGATCCAAGACAGGAAAGGGACATAAAACCAAGTGGCATATAACTTATCAAGGCTTGAGAATGGAGAAACAGCTGGCAATGAACTGACAATCAAAGAAACTTTTCCAGATGAACAGTTGTTTGCCATGAAACAAAAAGATGTCTCTTGGTATGCTGACTATGTAAACTATATAGTATCTGGAAAATGGCCGTTGGAATGTGATGAGAACCTACCTGGAGCAAAGCTAAACAAACCCACAATAGATTGTTATCCACGTAACTCATGTGAACACCGCAGGAACAAAGCCTGTGAAACCCACAAAAGATTGTTATGAGCACCCAGGAAAGCATACAGAGGTTTGAAGATTAGAAACCTGTGAAGAACAAAGCCTCACGAACCCCTAATTGCTTGAAACGCCACAAAGGACAACAACCACTTCGATAAGTTTTTGAAGAGAATCCACCATTCCATGGTTAGCCATCATGGTCTCACCACCAATGTGTCTGACGAAAATATTAATTTTTTTTTTGCTTAAAACATTCATCCCTTTTATTAATGAAAGGCTTGTTTAAATAGTACAATGGAAACCCAAATTTAATATATAAAAATCCAAAAATAACCATAGGTAATAATCCTTATTACAAATAAGATTTTGGGCCCCTAACATTTGGCCCACTTTAGCATAAACACAAACATTAAAACCCATGGCCCTAACAGTCAAACATACGAGTGAAGAACACGTTAGATGAGAGGCAATAGAAAATGAAATGAACAAGTCTAATTCCTAGTTCCGTGTATGTGCAAATATTTCTATTTGTCACTAGTCAAAGACATATGGGCCAACACATTCAATCTTTGCAACGGCTTCATGAAATCAGCCAAATATGTTCATGCATAGAGTGATGCATGGAGTTATGACCATTCATTACAAAATGATGCATGAAGTGATGCATGAAATCAGCCAAATCTTGAACCCTTTTTTATTATCCTTATTCTTTAGATGCTTGGAAGCATACTTCAGGATTTGGTTTTTTTGAAGCCCCATGGATCCTATCAGAATGGACACGTCAGCAACGAAAGAAGTTCTTCAAAGAAGTAAAGCACTATATCTGGGATGAGCCGTACTTGTTCAAACGCCATGCTGATATATTATTGAGGCGTTATGTTCCACATGAAGAGGTCAATAGTGTCTTACAACACTGTCATTCATCATCATACGGCGGACACTTCAGCGGAAATAAAACTGCCGCCAAAGTCCTACAATCAGGTTTTTTCTGGCCCACTCTGTTTAAAGATGCTTACTTATTTGATCTTCAATGTGACAGGTGCCAGAGAACGGGAAATATATCGAGGAGAAATGAAGGACCTCTGTAAAACATTCTGGAAGTTGAGATATTTGATGTATGGTAATTGATATTATGGGACCCTTTGTTCCATCATTCATAAACTTGTAGATACTAGTTGCAGTAGACTACGTCTCCAAATGGGTTAAAGCAGTAGCACTGCCATCAAATGATTCAAAAGTGGTGATAAAATTCCTTAAAAAGAATATTTTCACTCGCTTCGAAACACCTCGGGCAATTATCAGTGTTGGTGGTACACATTTCTGGAACAGATATTTCGATGCACTCCTATCCAAATACAGAGTTACTCATAAAGTTTCCACTGCCTACCATCCACAATCAAATGGACAGTTGAAGTTTCAAACAAGGAGATCAAAAGAATCTTGGAAAGAACCGTTGCATCAACAAGGAGGGACTGGTTTACAAAACTGGATAACGCATTATGGGCCTACCGGACAGCTTACAAAACACCCATTGGTATGTCATCATATCGAATGGTGTTTGGGAAAGCATGCCATCTACCAGTGGAGCTTGAACACAAAGCGTACTGGGCACTGAAGAAGTTAAATCTAGATGTAGGAGTGAAGCGGGGTTTACCGTTATGCCTATGATATTCGGCGACCACGACACTGTTGGGCTCACAGCCTGTAGATAGTACGAATTAGCCCATGGGGGACTAAACCGAAGAATGAAGGAGTCGCCACCCAGTGTGAACTGGGAAAGATTTAAGGCCACACTCACCCCCCGCAAGGGAAGACCTCAAACCGTTGGGTTCAAATGGTCCCTTACTTATGCCAATATAATGTACGGGTTCACACAATGGTATAGTCAAGTCTTAATGCAATTCATGCATAAAAACGGATAAAAAATATAATAACATACCCAACCAAAATAATAATCATAATAATGTGATTCCAAAAGCATATTAAATTAACAAATACGAGAGGCGATAATGAAAATTATAATAAACAACCAAAAGCAGGAAAAACGTCAATAATAAACAGTCGTGTGTGATGGGCTATGGAAATAATAATGATCATAACATAAAGGAAACAATTCAAAAGCAAATGATTCATTAAGATAAACGTCAAACAAAAATGGAGTCAATCACGCATATATGAGTATTTCCCGAGTGGCACGTGGAGTTGTATCCTAAGTACAAACTACACTACCATCCATTCCAATTCGGCTACGGGATTTACGTCTGGGTTTCCATTCGATATACCGTGAGGGACAATAACACACATAATCATCAATGTAATGTAAACGGACATAAAAAAATATAACCATGCATATACGGATAATCATCAACATGAACAAATATAAATAAAATAAAGGCGAAATAATAAAATAACAATAAAAGTGAATAAATAGATAAAAATAAACTACGAAATGCCAAAGAAGAAATGTGGCCAGAGATTTAGCCATTCTTTTGATGTAGGGCTTCGCATACCCGGCTGGACGTATTTCACGTCCAGCCAGACATGCAGCGTCCGATACTATAAAAATAAATAAGGTAAGGGTGCCCTCAGGTCTTACCTTTTAAGTTGATTTCTCGGAAGTACATTAGGCTGCCGCCGGAAGGATCGAAGTTTGGTTTGATTCTCTCTCTCACTCGGTTTCTCCTCATTCTCACGTCTAGGGTTTTCTAATTTCTATTTTCTGGTTGCTGGTTCGCAAGTGATTTGATTAGGGGATTTGGCGTGCATAGGGTTTTGGCCGCATGGATTGCATGGGCCGATTGCATGGGCTGCATGGTGGGTCCAAGGCTAAGTTTTGAGGTAAAGCTGACTGAGCGAATCCGAGGCTGGCTAGTGAGTCCGAATCCGATGAGGGGCTAATTTTAGAGGTTTTCCTTCCTTCCGGCATTCATTTTTCGCAACTTCCGTAACTTTTCAGGTAGTGCCTCCATACGAGGCTCATCATCAGGTTCATGTAAAAATGCAATGTCTACAGTCGTCCCCACTTTGATGGGGCTTGTGCAGTGTGTGACAGTGACAACTTTATAAAGTCATGCATGCATTTTTTTTACTTACCTGATTCGTCCTCATTCTCGAGGCTCTTTGCTCGTCCTCATTCCCGAGGTTATTCTCCATTCTCGGAGTTCCTCTTCATTCTCGGAGTTCTTCGTCCTCATTCTCGAGGTTTCCCTATTCCTCTCCATTCTCGTAGTTCTTCTACATTCTTGGAGTTGCTTGTCCTCATTCCCGAGGGTCCTCTCCATTCTTTGAGTTGCTCGTCCTCATTCCCGAGGTTGTTCTCCATTCTCGAAGTTCCTCTCCATTCCCGGAGTTCTTTATCCTCATTCCCGATGTTGACTATTCCTCTTCATTCTCGGAGTTCTTCTCCATTCTTATAGTTGCTCGTCCTCATTCCCGAGGGTCCTCTCCATTCTTGGGGTTGCTCGTCCTCATTCCGGAGGTTCCTCTCCATTATTTGAGTTGCTCGTCCTCATTCTCAAGGTTCCTCTCCATTCTTGGAGTTTTTCGTCCTCACCGCTTCTTCTCTATTTTTTTTTACAAAGCCTGCGAACACAAAACAAAAATTATATGTATGCGACATGTATGTATGTATGCATGGATGCATTCCCTACTCTGATGGGGTTTCTTTGTCCTATTGGCTTGGTGTCATCCTTGATTAGGCATTCCTTGTGCTAGAGGGTTTTCTTCACCCCTTTAAGAATCATTTTGGCATTTAGTGTCCTTTGCCTATAAAAAGCTTTGGTAGCCCCCTTGGCCTGCTTACAGTTTCCTTCTGCCAATTCTCCTCTAGTGATTGCTCAGTTCTCTTTGGTCCTATAGCTCAAGATCCTGTTGTGTCCCTTATTTGTCGGGTGGTAGACCGGTCATCCCTAGACCTGGCTCAGCTTTCTGCTCTTCGCTACCTGCACCGGGTCAGAGTGGATTACGCCTTTTTGAAAGCGGCCTCATCCTTTTGGGATATTGAAAATCATGTCTTCTGATTCCTCGATTTCGAAATATGCCCTCTCCCTGAAGAGTTTGCTGCCATTCTCGGCTTGCATTTTTCTCCTATTACCCTTCTGGCGATGTCGCGTTTCCAATGTCAATATCCTCAAGAAGCCTCTGAAGCTTTCCTTTACTGTCCTGAAGATGCGGAAAAGATACTGCCTTGTGCTTTATCCATTGAGTTGCAGGTCCTTTTACGTGTATCTTCCAGGATGTAGGTAGGGTCCCGTCCTTGGTGGAGTGTAGTCTTATTCTGTATCTTGGCCCAATACCTATTGATGGGTTGTGATAGTACGAGAGGTGGCTATCATTTATTGCACATTATTGAGGGAATTCGAATGTGGTCATGATCCCTCCCATGTTATCTTCGTCGAGACGCTTCATGGTTTAGACATGATAAAGCACCATCCTGTAAGTCGGTTTCTTAGGAGTCCCATTGTTTTACAGGTTTGTTCTATCTTTTGCCCAAGCTGTCATTTTAGATTTTCAACTTAGCGGATTGCTCTATCTTACCTGGGTCGCCTTTTCAGGTTTTCAATTTAGCGAGCTAAAATAATTTTTTTTTCACATCTGGTTGCAAGAGAAGTTAAGACTTATTGTTCCTCATATGGCTCATGTCTTTATTTCTTATTGCCCTCGTCACCACCTTGCTTGGGCCTTAATAAAGAAAAACCTTTCTTATATGGAATGGCACAAATGGCTGCTGCGCCTCACTACTGAAAACATCACATGGATGTGTCCTTGGTGGCGTCTTAGTTATGTCACCGTAGACTTCCTCGGGCACTGCATACCCCTTCCCGACCTGCACTCCAACTCATTCTATCTTCTCGCTAGGGTTCCTTGATAATATGGGTGACTCCATCACCCTGTCCCTAGACAGCGCACTTTCCAAAGTGGGCCACTGTCTCGCCGCCTCTTGGACCATTTCCAGAATAAATGGTCTCAGCGCCGAACGTGGCACCGTCGCTGCCCTGAGGCCTCCCAATGCTCATTATCCTAGATCTCATAACCTTGGCCTAGCATCTAAGAAACAAAAGACGTGATTTGTAATTACTTGACTTTAATCTTTCCCGGTTAGTTGGGATTTATGCAATTGTAGGCACTGCATTTTTGCATATAAGTCCCTATGATGAGTCTCGTATGGAGACACTACCTCCTTATGTTGTGGAAGCCGTGGGAAACGGACGTCGGAAGGGAAGAGTCAAGAATTGACATTTTGTTGGATTTAATTCGCTGGATTAGCTTCAGGTTCGCTTGTTGGACCTCTGTTTCAAAACACACCCTTAGCCCAAACCCCCACTAAGACACACACCAAGCCCGCACACCACTAAGCCACTAACCAAGCCCACACGCCCAAAACCCTAAGGTACACGCCCATAGCCTTCCAAATTAACCAAAACACACATTAAACACATGCATAAATCAAGCCAAATCCCCTTCCTAAATTAAAGAAATCCCATGGATCCCTTTCCTAATCAAAATAAATCATATCCATGACTAAAAGAGAAGAAATCAAATTAAATCAAATCACTTCCCTAATTAAAAGATTTTTCCTTATCACACAATAATTAAAATATCTCCAATAATTACACAAATCCTTTCCTTTTCAAACAAGGATAGCCCTCATCTCTTTGCCTATAAAAAGAAGCCTTCACCACACATCCAAACCCCTAGCTCATTCACACATATTCACCCTTGAAACAAAAAGAAAATAACCTAAACCCTCACGCCAAAACCCAACTCCACTGCCGCAAATCTCCCTCACACACAAGCCTCTTCACTGCCGTAAATCTCCCACACACAGAAGCCTCTTCACTGCCACAAATCCCCCTCACACATAAAACCTCTTAACTACCGCATATACCCATCACATACAGCCTCTTAACTGCCGACAAGACCCATCACATACAGCCCATTAAATGCCGGAGAGAACCCTCCACAAACACAGTCAAAAACCACCGAAACTGCCTCCCTGAACTGCACTATTCTGGTCGCATATACCCTCCACAAACTACCTGAAATAGTCCCCAATTTTGCCACATAATTAGCCCTTAAACGGCCCAGAGAATACATAAAAAACCTGCCCCGAATAGTGACAAAACTGCAGCCCCAAACCCTCCAAAAATCGTAAAAACAGTGGCCTAAATTACCTTAAAACAGTGACCAGAAAACACAGTGAAAACAACAGCCCAAATAGTGAAATAGCGAGGAAAAATGTTGAACCAGTGAACCGGAGGAGTTGCGGAGCATCAACCCTTCCGACGGCTGTGTAATGCACTTTCGAGAGACGACAAAAGAGGTTAGACATGATGGCACCTTTTTATTTATTATCTTTCGTTTTTATTTATTTTAATACTTTATTTCGCATGAATGTTATGGATTGATACATGATGTGAGTTCCGGATGAACGGAATGCGTGTTCTCTTTTGTGGTACATCGGATGGAAACTCGGACGTAAATTCCGTAGCCGATTTCGAATGGACGGTATTACGGTTTGCACTCGGGATACAACGCCACGTATTACTTAAGAGACACACGTATTCGTTTCATCCAATCTTGTATTTGAGCATGATGTAGTTAGTAGATTATTTATTTTTTAGCATTATTTAGTCCATAATATTGTTTAGTTTTAAGTATGACTATATTATTTCTTTATGCATGTTATTTAATTACTTTGTTTTGATTTTGCATTTTTTTGTTATGTTTTGTTTGAGTAGTTATTTATTTGTCTTCATGTTTGATGATTCGACATGCTCGTTGTGTGATATTATATGTTTGTCGTTATAATGACTTATTTTTAAAGCATGCGAACTTAGTCATATGATTTATTTTGATGAATGCGGACTAGATCTAAGTTACCTTTGAGCATACATATTGATTAGATTTGGTTAGTTTATTGCACAAATCATATCATTATAAGTGACATAAGTAAGGGACCATTCTGAACCCAACGGTTTGAGGTCTTCCCTTGCGAGGGCTGAGTGCGGCGTTAAATCACATTTTCCCGGTTCACACCGGGTGGCGACTCCATGTTATTTCTCCAGTTTAGTTCCCTCGCGGGCTATTCCGTACTCCTAACTAGGCTGTTTTGGCTAGAATAGCGTCGTCAAGTTCTGTGTCCTACAGTCTGGCGACTCCACTGGGGATAGAGAATTGGCCACGAAATAATTTCTTGTAGTGATTGTGATTTGTGCTTTAGTTAACCGTGTCTATAGTGGGTTGAGGGGTTTAATCAAAGGCATTGTTAAGGCTATGTGATGGTTCGGTGTCTTCCTTCATTCACTACCTTTCTATAAGGAAAAGCTGCGAAGGCACCGAGATAATCATTACCCGTAGCTGTGACGGACTAGTTTGGAGGACTCGTTGTTTATTCCTATCACTAAGGCGATAAGAGCCTAAGAGACTTGGTATATTTAAGAGAGTTCGCTCACCATCTCTCTGGGGAATCTATAATGGGAAATGCATTCGACAGTTAGTCACACACCGTAACTCGTTGGCACGTACCGTAAGGTATAAAAAAAGGTGCGTTCACTTGGTCCCTTGAATTCTTGAGTGGGGAGTCCTAGTTGTGGACAATCCTTCGTCATCGAGATCCTTTGTCCGCACTCCCGTAAACCCACATGTGAACCTTAGTCGTACAATTAGTAGAAATTATTTCGTATGTTGATGTTTTGGGCCGTCGTCATTTGGATCCAGTTGGACCTTTTGTCAAAAGATGTGAGCTTATTGGGCTATTTAAACTGGGACGAGTTCGTGTCCTTTGAAAGTTGGGCCAAAAGCTTCTAAAATGCCGATGGGCCATCTTATGTTCGGGCCTCTTATCATTTGAAGTTGTTTAGCCATGTTATCGCAAAGTGTAAACATGTTGGGCCTTTTCAACTGGGGCAAGTTTGCACCGCGCAATAGCGTGATTGAATACTTTAAAATGATAATGGGCCAACTAGTATAAAATTTTTATGAGCTTATATATTACATGCAAATGCATTGACACACAAACATGAGTGAATTAGTCAACGAGGGGTCTCCCATGGATCAGATTGAAGCTAATCTCACCAAAGTTACTGAACAACTGCAAGCTCTGACTGCCGCCGCGTCTAATATGACTATGCCCCGCGCTGCGGGAGGATCTGAAAATGAGAGGCGTGAGGGCCCTCCAAGTGGATTGAATGATGATGCCCCTTGTTTTTGATGATGACATGGCTGAATATGCCACAGGGAGAATATCCGGGCTTCAGGCCGAGATGCAGAAGTTCTGTGATCAGATGGAGTCAGTTACCCGTAAACTGAAGGGGAAACATGAGGACTTGTTGGATTATGAGGTGATGACCTTCGAGGAGCAGCTGCCAGCTCAGTTTAAAATGCCCGACATTACAAATTTAATGGAAATGAAGACCCGAGGGTCCATCTGCGGCAATATGTCTCGGTGATGAGTTCAGTGGGCCTGTCACATCGCCAAGTCCAAAAGATGTTTGGGATGTCACTCGAGGGGGCACCTGTAGTGTGATATCACAGCCTTGAGAAAAATGTTAAGGAAGATTGGAGGGAACTGGCTGAAGCCTTCCTAAAGCAGTATGTTACAGACTTGGAGATCGACTTGTCGCTTCGCGACTTGGAGAATACCAAGCAGAAGCCATGGAGAGCTTTAAGGAGAATGTGGATCGCTGGAGAAGCCAGCTTCTGAAAATGCAGACTCGACCTTCGGAGAAGGACCAGATAAAGATGATTACCAAGGGTACTAAGCCCTCAATTTATGGCAAGCTGAGGAGGATGACCTCCATGATTGCGGATTTTCGACAGCTGGGGGAGACTGTCATGGATATCAAGGAAGAGGAAGCAGAGAACCAAAAGTTCTATAGTTTGAATCGGAGGACTATTGGAGGATCATCAGGTGCTAAGCCCGTTTCGGCTAAGGTAGTTACTGTCAGAAACCGACGTTTTTCTAACCTGGGAAGGCCTTTGTCCAAAGTGCTTGAGACGTTGGCAAGACAGGGACTCCTTAAACCCTTAGAAGCTAAACCACTCCCCAATACTCCACCATCACACTACAACCTAAGCCTTTACTGTCACTACCACCAGCAGAAGGGTCATGACACTGACAAATGTTCCCGCCTCAGACACGAAATCCAGGACCTCATAGACTCCTATAAAATACCCGACCCTGAGAAAGAACAACCCAACACATACCGAAACCCCATACCAAATTATCACTTCGTCCCCCCGCCAACTTATATGATTAACTCTGGCCTACCAGAAGACCTTGTCCTCCGAAACTTCGACCACTAAGCCTTTTGCCTGGGCATTTGGGACAGCAACAGTGAGGATGACATGGAACAGAAGAAGAATTTCTGGGAGGATTTCTCGAGTAGTGACGAAGAAGAGGTGAAGGGGGTGACCCGAAGTAGGCGCTTTTATAGTGATACTGCAGAAAATGGGAATGAAGTGTTGACAGAAGGCCGAGAGGTGGTCGAGAATATGGAGAATGCTGAGGGAGACGTAGTGCTGCGACAACTGAAGAAGACCCGAGCACAATTGAGTATCTGGGAGTTGTTGTGTGCGTCCGGATAGCACAGGCGAGCTATGGTAGAGGCCTTGAGCAAGATAGTAGTGCCCGAGGACGCTAATCCCGTAATGTTTGTCGGATCAGTGCAGAAGGAAGCTCTGCAAATAACCTTTTTTGAGGAAGAACTCCCGGCTAAGGGGAGAAACCACAATAGGCCTTTATTCATCCGAGCTGAGAGGGGCAAGAAGACATCTTACATGATGGTGGATGATGGCTCATCCATCAATGTGTGCCCATTGAAGATTTTGGTGAGGCTGGGTATGAAGCCGACAGATCTCAGTCCCTATAATATGACTATTAAGGCTTATGATGATAGCAAGCGGGGAGTTTAGGGTACTTTTACCGCAGTAGTCAAGGTTGGACCGATTGAGGATGAGGTCGATTTCACAGTACTTGATATCTCGGCCATTTTT
Source organism: Zanthoxylum bungeanum (assembly GCA_019454045.1). Classification (NCBI taxonomy): domain Eukaryota; kingdom Viridiplantae; phylum Streptophyta; class Magnoliopsida; order Sapindales; family Rutaceae; genus Zanthoxylum; species Zanthoxylum bungeanum. The sequence goes on along the minus strand of SKCR01036993.1, from coordinate 180,688 downwards.
TCCTTGTTGTTAGGAAGGTCATGGTTTCATAAGCTTGGGGGCATGCCCTGTACTCTGCATCAGGTTATTAAGTTCCCGTATAGAGGAGAGATTGTCACCATCCGAGCTGAGGTGGACAATGTTGTGGCCGCTTTGGAAATACAACCTTTCATGAGGTTCCAAGTGTCGACAACTTTTGAGGAGTGGGTGGATCCTAAGGTGGCTCGAATCATGGAAAAAATGAAGTTCGAATCGGGTAAAGGTTCAGCATTGCCAAACTTTAAAGGGTAGACTACCCGGAGGGGTTTAGGATACAGGTCTGATGAGGAAAAGCCGAAAATCAAGAAGAAAGGGCTAGAGCTGATGGAATGCTTTGTAAAGGCTTTGGGGTATCAAGGAGAGCCCGAGCCAGTAGAAGTTAACGGGATTATGGTCCCCGGATTTGAGATCTTTCAAGATGTGTTGGGTGAGAAGCCGCTGACAGAAGAAGTCGTGAAGAATGAAGAAGTGAAATGGGAAGAATAGTTGATGAAATTGGAGAGCCTAACTCTCGAGGAGAATAAGGAGGTTGAGAAGAACCCGGTTGCGGAGGATGAAGTGTCTGTAGATGATGAAGACATTGATCTTCTTGATTTATTTGAGTGTACTCCCGCATTTACTAGCAATAAAGACAATCATTTTGCTTACTTGCATGAGTCCCTTCCTCTTTGTGGGACACAGAAACTGGGCGACGCATGTTGTTCCGGGCTCGCGGCCCGGTTGGGAGTACGGAGAATAATGGAGTCGCCACCCGGTGTGAACCGGGACAAAGATTTAATGCCGCACTCAACCTTCACAAAGGAAGACCTCAAACCATTGGGTTCGGAATGGTCCCTTACTTATGCAACTTGTAATAAAGGATTTGTGCAATAATCTAACCAAGCCTAGGCAACACATATTCCCAAGTGTATTCTACTTCTAAGTTCACATGCATGAGAATAAGGCTCACATCTAAGTTTGCATATGTCCTATATCTAAGCATGCTTGAAAGTAAATCGGAATAACGACACACATACAACTCCGTAAGCACGTTATATTCATGGATGGGGAAACGCAAGTAAACGATAATCATACAAGCATGCATGCAAATGAATTAGAATAACGACAAACATGTAATCTCATAAACACATTGTACTTTTACATGCGGAAACACAAATAAATGGCAATTGCACGATCATGTGTATTAAAGAGAGGTAACTAGATATACAGTGCAAAAATATTAACTAATGGGAACAAGCATGCATGAAATATGCTTAAAGAACCAGTTTATTACGCATGTGTTCGAGTAGCATTCGTAAACGCATTCGAACATCAGTCAGAAAGCTCGCGTTCGAGTTACGTTCTTGGACGCATTTGAACGGGGTAAGACCTGATGCCAGATAAAACAGAAAGTATGCGCGTTCGAGTAGCATTCGTAAACGCGTTCGAACGGCAGAGGGCCGAGAGCATGCGTTCGAGTTGCGTTCGATGATGCGTTCGAACGGGAATTGGCAGATTACATACATTCATATGGTTTTAGATACCGCATTCAAACAGAATCACAACAACGACATATCTAATCACATGGACATCTAAATCATGCATAAAGATTAACATACTAAGGGCTAAATCATGCTTAAGAATAAATAACGCACTAGGCCTAATCAGGCTAAATAAATAAATAACGTACTAGCAACCTAATCATGCTCAAATACAAGTTTGGATGAAACGAAATGCATGTATCTCTCAAGTGGTACGTGGAGTTGTATCCCGAGTGCAAACCGTACTACCGTCCATTCAGATTCGGCTACGGAATTTACGTCCGGGTTTCCATCCGATATACCACAAAAGAGAACACGCATTCCATTCATCCGGAATTCACATCATGCCTCAACAAACGACTCTCATGCAATAATATATTAAAATAAATAAAAGACAAATGAAAGATAATAAATACAAGGTGCCCTCAGGTCTAACCTTTTTCGTCCTCTCTCGAAAGCGCGTTACACGGCCGTCGGAAAGGTTAAAGCTCCGTAACTTTTCTGGTTCACTGGTTTGTGTCTTTCCTCGCTGTTTCGCTGCTCAAACTACTGTTTTGACTCCATTTCACTGCTGTTTTGCTGTTGTTTTGCTGCTGTATTTTGGTCACTATTTTTTGTGTTTTAATGGGCTATTTTTTGCGGTCTTTGGTGCAGTTTAGAGGGTTGGGAGTGCTGTTTTGGGTGCAGTTTTGGGCAGTTTCGGGGATTGTTTTAGGTGCTTTTTTCGGTAATATAAGAGGTTTCAGGGGGCTGTTGTTGACGAGCTGTGTGTTTTGTAGTTAGTAGGCTGTGCGTTTTTTGGCTTTTGCGTGTGTGCTGTGTGATGGGCATGAAGGAGCTAGGGTAGATTTGTGAGGCTAATGGTGCGTTGAATGGAGGTCAAGTGACGAGAGGGGTATTAACGTGGGCATGGGCTATTGAAGGGTGTTTGGGAGGCTAGTGGGCTACTCATGACTGATGAGTGGTATGAAGGGCTGGTGGGGACGTGTGGCTTAGGGTGTTAACGTGGCTGAGGTGTGTGAGGGTTCTTGAAGGTAGTGAGTGGGTTGGCTATGTGAATGTATGAGGCTTGTTTGTTTAGGGTTGATGAGTTTTTGTTTTGTTTTTCTTTTTGGCCGTGAGTGAGCCAGGAGCAAGGGTTGAAGTTTGTGCTATTTTTATAGTGACAAGCTAGGGTTAGGGTTGCATGGCTTTCAAAGGAAACAAATCATGCAAAATAGGGAGGTGATTAATTGATTTTAAAAAGGGAAAGGATATTTATAATTTAGGTGGGTGATATCTTTAATTGGTGAGTGATTTATTAAAATTTTATTTTAATTTGGATTTGATTTAGTTTAATTTAGGTAGGGATATATTTTATATTTTATTTGATTTATTTTAATTTGGTATGTGATTTTATTAAATTAGGAATTAGATTTTAATTTAATTTAATTTCAATTTAATTGGTTTTTAATTTAAATTTGTGATATGTTTTAATTATTTTTTGGATTGGGCTTGGGTGAGATGGGCTAATTGGGCTTGGGTGTGAGGCTAGCAGCAAAACCATAAATACCGACGACGTTCGAATGCCGATTCGAACGCTACACGAACGCCCGTAATCTGTCTGACGTTCGAACGTGGTCACGAACACAGCACAAATGAAAACAGTGAACTTTTGAAATGAACCTGATGACATACTTATTCTAAATTTCCCCTTCCGACGTCCGTTTCCCGCGACTTCTATGACATAAAAGGTAGTGCCTCTAAATGAGACTCATCATAGGGACTTATATGCAAAAATGCAGTGCCTACACTCTTAACTTGCATGACTTGAGCATATTTGAAATCAACTCAACTAAAACGAATGCATTCAACCTTGGTACGCCTGAAAGCCCTAAGGAACTCTTAATTACGAGTGAGGTTACCACCGAAGTGCGAAAGAATCTAGAAGGGATGTTTGTTAAATATGCCAAAGTATTCGCCTGGTCTTATGAGGACATGTCTGGGGAAGACAAAAGTATTACCCAGCATGCGATACCGACTTATCCGAATATGAAGCCCGTGAAGCAGAAAATCCGAAGGATGAGACCTGAGTTGGCCGAGAAGGTCAGGGAAGAGGTTAAGAAGCAAATAGATGTGTGATTTATGGAAGTAGTTAAATATCCCGAGTGGTTGGAAAACATTGTGCATGTGCCGAAGAAAGATGGCAAGGTCAGAATGTACGTGGATTATAGAGATCTTAATAAGGCTTGCCCGAATGATGACTTTCCCTTGCCTCATATAGATGTGCTTGTTGATAGTGCGGCTTTATCGGCCATGTAATCATTCGCGGATGGGTTCTCGGGATATAACTAGGTCCTTATGGCTGAAGAAGACAAGCATAAGACGGCCTTTGTCACGGAATGAGGTACTTATTGCTACAAGGTGATGCTGTTTGGGCTTAAGAATGCAGGAGCCACTTACCAGCGGATGGCCACTACTTTATTTCACGACTTAATGCATAAAGAAATCGAGGTGTATGTAGATGACATTATGGTGAAATCGGAGACGAGAGACGGACACATAGAAGCATTGGAGAAGTTCCTTGAATGAGTCGACAAGTATAACCTGCGACTGAATCCTAAGAAGTGTGTGTTCGGCGTAACGTCAGGAAAGTTGCTAGGCCACACAGTGGGAATGGGAGGAATAGAAGTGGACCCTGAGAAAATCAAGGCAATTACTGAGATGCCAGCACCGAAGACAGAGAAAGAAGTCAGAGCCTTCCTTGGGAAAATCTAGTACATCAGCAGGTTCATCGCTAAGTTGACATCAGTATGTGAGCCCATCTTCAAACTGTTGAGAAAAGACCAGCCATTGAAGTGGAATGAGCAGTGTTAGGAAGCCTTTGACAAAATCAGAGAATATTTGGTGAAGCCTCCTGTTTTGAAACCTCCGAGACAAGGTAGACCCTTGGTACTTTATTTGGCTATTGACCCCAAAGCGCTGGGGGCAATTATGGTACAAGCAGATGAGACGGGAGTAGAACATGCGGTCTACTACCTCAGTAAGAAGTTGCTTCCATACGAAGCCCGCTATCAGGAAGTGGAGAAGATCTATTTAGCAGTAGTATGGCGTCCAATAAATTGCGTCATTACTTCCAATCCTACAAGATCCGAGTGGTAGCAAAGGAGAATCCTTTGAAGTATCTGCATTCAGTGCCTTCGTTAGTTGGAAAGTTGGGCAGATGGTTAGTGTTGCTGGCAGAGTTTGATATCGAGTACCTTACTTCTAAGGTGATCAAAGGGTGAGCCGTGTAGAGTTCCTGGCATTGCAACCTGTTGAAGGGGATCAGTACAAGTTTGAGTTCCCCGATGAAGAAATCCAAGTTATAGCAGTCCAGGGGTGGAAAATGTATTTCAACGGAGCAGTGAACTGCAAAGGAGCCGGAATTGGGATCATAATAGTAACCCCTGAGGGAGAAACCTTGCCTATGGCCAAGAGGTTGGCATTTGGAGTAACTAACAACATGACCGAGTATGAAGCATGTGCCTTGGGGTTGACTGCATTGATAGCCTTGAGAGCTAAGAATATTGAAGTTTACGGAGACTCAATATTGGTAATCCGACAGATGCAAGGAGAATGGGAGTTAAAAGAAGAACAGTTGAAGCCGTACTTATTCCACCTTAGGAGTCTGGCATAGGTCCTCCCCGATTGTAAGTTCCAGCACTTTCCACGAGAAGAGAATCAGATGGCAGACGCATTGGCAACATTAGCCGCAACTTGGGAAAATCTGGAGAAATTGGTAATGAGACCACTGGTGTTGACAACAGCGAGTAAACCTGTTTACGAGATAGAGAGAATCTTGGAAATAGAGATCAACGATGGAAAACCTTGGTATCATGATATCCAGCGGTACTTAGAACATGGGGAAATCCCGGAGGAAGCAAGCAGAAATGATAGAATAGCCATTCAGAAGTTGGCTTCTCAGTATGTAAGTTTGAAAAGAGAGCTGTACAAGAGACAGGCAAATGGTATTCAGCTGAAGTGTTTGAGAAAAGAAGAGGCTCAGAAAGCAATGGAGTAAGTACATGCCGGAGTATGTGGGCTGCATATGAATGGGTTGAATCTATCTCGCAAGATAGTGAGACAAGGCTTTTTCTGGTCGACCAAGAAAGCTGACTGCGCGAAGCTGGTAAAACACTGTCACGATTGTCAAACGCATGGTAACTTGAATCATTTACCGCACACAGAGTTGCATGGGCTGTCAGAGCCGTGGCCTTTCTCAGCATGGGGAATTAATATGATCGAAGAGATTCGACCGAACACATCGAATGGACATCGCTTCATAGTAGTGGCAGTAGACTACTTTTCAAAATGGGTGGAAGCCGAGTCATTCCGCAATGTTACAGCAAAACAAATGGCAAAGTTCATAGCTCGGAATCTCATTTGTCGATATGGTATGCCACACCACATGGTCACGGACAATAGAGTCCGGTTTCAGAGAGAAACAAAGGTGATGTTACAGAAGTACGGAATAGGCCTTCACAAGTCATCCCCTAACAGGCCGCAAGCAAATGGGGCAGTCGAGGCAGCCAACAAAACAATAAAGAAGATTTTAGCCAAGATGATAGAGAATTACAAAGATTGGGCTGATAAGCTACCATATGCCCTGTGGGGGTACAGAACTTCGGTAAGAACGACAACATGAGCCATGACTTACTCTTTGGTCTACGGAATGGAAGCTGTATTATTGGTGGAAGTTGAGATACAATCCATGCGGGTATTAGCAGAAGCAGAATTGCCTGAACAAAAATGGGCCTCGTAGAGTTTTGAACAGTTAGCATTGATGGATGAAAATAGGATGAAGTACTTGCATCATATGCAGATATACCAGAAGAGGTTAGCTCGAGCATTCAATAAGAAGGTGCATCTTACCAAGATCAGAAAGGGTGATCTGGTGCTTAAGCAGTCGAAGTCGTCGACAACAGACCCGAGAGGAAAGTTTAGACCCAATTGGGAAGGACCTTACATTGTACAGAAAGTAATAGGAAAAAGAGCAGTGAGACTGTCAGACCAGGAAGGGAATGAGTTCACCGAGCCGATCAATGTGGACAGATTGAAGCAGTACTTTGCCTAAGGAAGAGAAGACTGAGTATTCGCCGGCAAAAGACCTGACCCAACGGGATAGGAAACTCATTCATGCATGCATGTATACACGTAACGTATTTTGCGTTCTTTTTTTGTGTTTATTTTATTTTATATTCACAGGTTTCGAAGAAAAAAAAGAAAGCGGCAAAGACAAGCCAATCAGAATCAGCAACAGTACAGTCAGTTTCAGAAATGAATCAGTATTAGTTTCGGGGATGAGTCCCAGGGTTGAGGCCCATATCAGTATAGTTTCGGGGATGAGTCCCAAGGTTGAGGCCCACGCCAGTATCAGTTTCAAGAAGGAATCTCAAGGGGCGAAGCCCACATTATCAGCAGTTGAAAGGAATAATTCCATGGAATGAATGAGTGAAAAAAAAGAAGTCTTTGATAGTTAAGCATATGTCCGGTGATGACACTGTTTGCTGTAGGGAGAAACCTTAGAAATGATAGGTGCAAGATGTGCCCTCATCCGGTATTCTGAATGGATTGATCTCGGCTAGACTCATGAGCACTTGATTACGGGATCTCAACAGTAGAAGCCTGAGTAGTTGGCGAGATGACTAGTTGAAGAGATGATGGATCAGTGAATGACCGTTTTCCTGGATGTCCACCCGGGTTTACTTATGCTACGATATATGATATGGTTGGAAGCAAAGAAAAAGTCTCTGCAATGAAAAGAAAAGAAAAATAGACCGCCTATAACCGATAAGCGTGAAGCTACCCATGGGCGAGTATTAGGACCACCATGAGGAGAAATGCTACCTTAAAGGGTAGGTGTGTCAAAGAAAGAAAAGAATAAAATAGAAAAAGAAAAAAATGAAAAGAAAAAAGAAAAAAGAAAGTTCAAAAATGAAAGAAAGAAAAGTAAGAGACAAGAGAAAAAGAAGAAAACTATATCATGTTGAGTACGAGGAAGTAATCACAGAGTGTGATCAAGACATCTAGATTTGTTAGACCCACTGATCCGATTCTCTGAGACAAAATCATCGAGTTGGTTTACTTAAGGATTAAGCTGCGAAAGAGCCTTAGCACACACACACTAGGAGTCTGGTTCAGATCACTCATGCAGACGATCGGATTTGAGTGTATTAAGTACTTTGAAGGTTCTCTGGTTTCGACACGAAGCATCCAATGAGGACGAAAATATGTTTAGCTATCAGGATTATCTTGTGAGAGGCAATACAGCTTGTTGATATGCAATATCACATCAGTATCAGTTTGGGGACGAGGCCCGCATCAGTATCAGTTTGGGGCGAGGCCTACATCAATATCAGTTTGGGGGCGAGGCCCGCTTCAGTATCAGTTTGGGGGCGAGGCCCACATCAGTATCAGTTTGGGGTGAGGCCCACATCAGTATCAGTCTGGGTGTGAGGCCCACATCAGTATCAGTCTGGGGGCGAGGCCCACATCAGTATCAGTCGGAGGGCGAGGCCCACATCAGTATCAGTCTGGGGTAGAGGCCCACATCAGTATCAGTTTGGGGGCGAGGCCCACATAAATATCAGTCTGAGGGCCGATGACCCACTACATCATCAGTTTGAGGGCGAGGCCCACATTGTCAGCGGTATTGGGATACGTCCCAAGGTCGAGGGCCCCGTTGTCGGTTGCAGTTCCGGGATGCGTCCCAGGGTCGAGGGCCCACTGCATCATCAGTTGTAGTTCTGGGATGCGTCCCAGGGTCGAGGACCCACTACATCATCATTTTGAGGGCGAGCCCAATAATGTCAGCAGTATTGGGATGCATCCCATGGTCGAGGGCCCCTGTTGTCGGTTGTAGTTCAGGGATGCGTCCCACGGTCGAAGATCCACTACATCATCACTTTTAGGATGTGTCCCAGGGTCGAGGGCCCACACACATCAGTTGCAGTTCCGGGATACATCCCAGGGTCGAAGGCCCACTGAATCATCATCAACTCAGTTCAAAGCAGCAGGCAAGTCAGGTGGCAGCTGGCGAGCCAGGTAAGTAAAAATGCATTGCATAACTTTGATAGGATTGTCACTGTTACACACTGCACAAGTCCCATCAAAGTGGGGGCGACTATAGGCACTGCATTTTTGCATATAAGTCCCTATGATGAGTCTCGTATGGAGACACTACCTCCTTAAGTTGTGGAAGCCGCGGGAAACGGACGTCGGAAGGGAAGAGTCAAGAATTGACATTTTGTTGGATTTAATTCGCTGGATTAGCTTCGAGTTCGCTTGTTGGACCACTGTTTCAAAACACATCCTTAGCCCAAACCCCCACAAGACACACACCAAACCCGCACACCATTAAGCCACTAACCAAGCCCACACGCCCAAAACCCTAAGGTACACTCCCATAGCCTTCCAAATTAACCAAATCACACATTAAACACATGCATAAATCAAGCCAAATCCCCTTTCTAAATTAAAGAAATCCCATGATCCCTTTCCTAATCAAAATAAATCATATCTCTGATTAAAAGAGAAGAAATCAAATTAAATCAAATCACTTCCCTAATTAAAAGATTTTTCCTTATCACACAATAATGTGGTATAAGGCCTTTATCATTTTCTCATCCAGTAGTGCTAGCTGTTCGAACCTCTGCGAGGCCCATTCTGGTCAGGCAATCCTGCCTCTACTAGTACCCGTATTGACTGTATCTTTATTTCCACTGCTAACACTGCCTCCATCCCGTAAACCAAAGCATAAGGTGTGGCTCTCGTTTCCATTCTCACTGAAGTTCTATACCCCCACAGAGCATACGGCAGTTTGTCAGCCCAATCTTTATAACTTTCTTTCATCTTAGCTAGTATTTTCTTTATGGTTTTATTGGCCGCCTCCACCGTCCCATTAGCTTGTGGCCTGTAAGGTGATGATTTGTGATGCACTATCCAATTACAGAGACTAGTTACAGATGATCCGATATATGCTTCGTACGGGGCAGACACAATTCCAGCCCTAGGCCTAGCATGTGACATCTGATACTGGATCATAATACGAAATACTTAGTATATTACGCCTGATATAGATTATATATTCCTCGTTGAATATTTCTGGAGAATTTGGTAGGCATGGTGCTTTGCTAGAAGCCAACCATGTCTTGTAAATCGGTAAGAATATGGTACGGGGTACACACATGTTCGGATAGTCCGATGACCATATTTACTGCTAACATATCCATAGATCTCTTGGGTCGCTTCCCAAAGATTCACCGATGACATTTGACTCGAACAGAATTAATCTGGGATTAATTATGAGAGAGTTAATTAATCTGGGATAAATTACGGTAATAATTTATCTAGGATTAAATTCACATAGAATAGAGAACGCGATTAATTTGGAATTAATCGGTAAAATAAATTTAATAGTTAAATTAGATTTTTCTATTTAATTTATTTTTTTGGGCTAAAATAATATATTGAATATATTAAAATGAAATTGGATTTCAATATGGAATTAAAATTGTATTTCAATTCAAGCTAACAAATTAATTTTGAATTAATTAGTAAGCGACTATCGTAATAATTTTGCGAGGCATGATTACGGAAAATTCGTTTAATCGGATTAAACGAATCCGAGCCCAAAGCTTTGTTGTTTGTTGGAGAAGCCAACCAAATTTTGAATTTCAAAGTGGTGGGACCCACGTGACTTACATCAACTTGTCAAAGGTTGATGGAAGTGGTTGAGCTCATTTAATTCCATCTTTCACACAACTAAAGTGTGTTGAGCAAGTTTTGTAACACTTGCCTTTTATTTTTGAAACAAGTCAACAAAACAACTTAACTCTCTATTTCTTCCTTCTTTTTCCGTGAGCATCTTCTTCATCTCCATTGATTTTTGCTTCAAAATCAAGCAAGCTAGCACTTAAGGAGTTTTGTGAGGTGATAGGGAAACTCACCTTTGGGTTGGAAACACTCAACACAAAGCTTGGAGCTTCCAACATATAAAGATTTGTGAAAATCACACATCCGATCAATGTAAGTTTTTCCACAACGCACTTGATTATTCACATACAATATCATGACTTAGAGACCTTGGGCATGTCTAGGACACTAACAATGGTATCATGAGCCATATCTAAGCATGATTTGAGTTTAGGGTTTATGGAATTTATTTGGGGATTTTTTGTTTGGAGTATGTATTTTTCCAAATTGGTTGTTTGGTTGTGTTTTGATGATGATGAATTGGATTTATGCATCATATGATTTGAATAAATTGATTGGATCAAAAATTACTAAAATTCTTAGCATTGCCGAAAATTGACCCTAGCATTTTCATGGTGATTTTTTGATTTTAGACTATTGGATGAGTTTAAAACATGAAATGAATATTAATTGTTGGTTTAATTGGATTGAAATCAAAATTGAATGTTATTTCATGACATTGCCGTGAGATTGAGCATGTTGAATAGATTGATTTTTGCTTCAATTTGTGTTGGACATGAGTTGGATAATTAAAGCATGATTAATTTGATTAAATTAATTTTTGGAAATATTAGATTAATAGATTAATTGTGTTAATTACACTTTAAATTAATTAATGTGATATTTGGAATATTATGTTAATATCAATTAGTCTTTAAATTGGATTGGGCTAATTTTTTATATTTGGGCTTATGGGCTTGGTTGGACCAAGTTTGGTTTTAGACAATTGGGTTGGATCCAATTGGGCCTAAAACCATTTCCATAAAGTCCAAATATGACTTTTGGGCTTTTAATAATTTAATTGGGCCTAATGGGCCTAAATTAATTTTTGGCATAGGGTGATTTCTAATTGGGCCTGGGCTATTGGGTTGGATCCATATTGGCCAAATCTTATGCCTAAATAATTAATTGAAAGCCCTTTGGCCTTTAATTAAATAGGCATTGGATGCTAATTGGGCATTGGAGACCCAATTGGATTGGATTTGGAATCCAAGTCTTTAAGGCACATAAATAAGTGTAATTATTTAATTTGGAATTAAATTCGAATTAGTATTGGATACAATTTAAATTGGATTTAAAATTATAGTTCGATATAATTCAAGAATACGTACTTTGAGTATTTATTCTTAAACGAGTTGGACTCGCGCAAATCAAATCGTTGTATGAACATTGGATGGTCATTAATTCAAAGATTAATTAATTGGATTAGATTGATTGAACAACATGCTTTGTGTGAATACTTGGATGTATTTGTATGAATAATGTATATCAGATGGATATTAGTCGGGTGGGGAAATTTTTTAAATTATTGTAATAAATTTGGAATTTATTAAATTGGACCTGCGTGTCATCTCTTTACTCTTTGTATTTCTCTTCTCACCAATTCCCCTCAATGTAAATGAGGTTTCTTTAATGTATTATATAATTGGGTAGAAGTATGTAAGTGCTAGCGGGAGAGAGGAAAGTGAGAGATTTGTTCTATGAAAAAATTGTGTTATATATCCATCCGCATATCATTATTAATTTATTTGTGCCTTATTATGCTTTTAGAATTCATGTTTAAGGGTGTATGATGAGACCTAATCAAAGATAATAAATTGGATGCCAATTAACGGAAAAACATTCACTTTAATATTAAGCGTTTTCCTTCCATTGAGTGGTTCTTTCTCAAGATCCAAGATTGGCTTTGATTTGTTGGCCAAACTCAAGATCATTGTCCATCGCGGATGTGTTTGAACCACGAAGGCTTTGTTATATATCGCATGTCTTGGACAGTTGTGACTTGTTGGCCAAAGTCATGGTCACTTCTTGTTCATCGACGTGGATTACGAACCTTTCCCATTGTTAATGGGTCGCGCTTAACTGGAATCATTAAGCTTGTTGAGCCAAAGCCAAGGCTTAGTTGATTCAGATGAAAAGGTTAGGAAAATATCTTGGAAATATATCTTGGACTTGGAGTTCCACCTACCGGATCTAGGAATTGGATGGGATCCAATTGATCTTAGAGATCTACCTAGTTAAGTTTCATACAGCTTGTTGGCCAAAGTCAAGGTTGTGTGTTATGTAATGGGATCCTAGCCCACTAGGAAACTAGGTTTCCCGAGTACTTTACAGAGGTTTAGAGGCTCATCGAAAAATAGTAGGAGGCCAGTATTAAATTTACAATTTCGTTTAATACTTGCCAAATATGCACTTTTAAATTATTTTCGTCATTATATATTTATATTAATTGGACTAATATTTTATTATTTTTATTGAACAGTTGGACCATACTCTTATATCTTAATTTGTGGTTGATTATATAGTCGGACTATAGTAATCATTAAATTTGATTGTACCTGATATCGTTGATTGGATAGTTGGACTATTGCAATCAAGATGACTGGAAAGATTAGCGTTAGAGACATCGTCATAAGCGATAATGTCTTTAACGGTGCGAATTTTCTAGATTGGGAGATGAATCTCAGGATTGTCCTAGGAGCCGAGAAGTTACTATATGTTATAAACAGACCTCTCGGGCCTGAGCCCGGACATAAGCGGGTATTTGATAATGAGCTTTGGAAGACTCATAGAGATGACAACTCAACTGCTCAATTTGTCATGGGTGCCGTAATGACCCCTCAATTTCTTCGTCAAAACAAGGGATTGGATCCCTACAACATGATGTTGAAATTGAAGGACCTTCATAGATCTAATCTTAGATCTCAGAAGTATAAATTGCAAAAGAAACTCTTTCGCTCACGTATGTCAGAGGGTACATCTTTCGAGCACTATGTGTCACAGATGATTGCTGACATCGAACAGCTAGGTCAGCTGGGCATAACCTTCGAGGCTGAGACTTCCATAGATTTGATCTTACAGTCTCTGCTCGACTGCTGGGGTGGGTTCATCATGAACTACAATATGATGAACCAAGAGAAGACTCTTGGAGAGTTGATGGCGATGCTGAAAGAGGCAGAGCCAGAGCTTCTGAAGGGCAAGAAGCGCGAGGCGCATCTTACTTCGACTTCTTAGAAGGCCAAGGCTTGGCTGAAGGCTTCTAGAGGTGTGAAGAAGAAGAGGAAAAGAAAGGGCAAGGCCAAATCGTCAAAGTCTTCTGGGAAGGCAAATGACATATCGCAAGATGTCTGCCTACATTGTAGCAAATGGGATTAGTGGAAGTGTGTCTGCCGTGAGTACAAGGCGCACATGAAGGAAGTGAATGTGGGCATGGCTCCGTCTTCAGGTATGTTGTTATTGAAATAAACATGTCTACTTCTAGTTTTAAAATTGGATTTTTGATTCTGATGTGGTACTCATATATGTACTGATGTGCAGGATCTGCAGATTAGCAGGAGACTAGTTTCAAGCGAGATTGACCTACGAGTTGGAAACGGGACGAGAGTCGCTGTTTTGGTTGTAGGGACCTATGTTTTGGAACTGTCCTCGAGGCATTGTTGGACAATTATGACCCATAGCGTCACTATTTGTACAGATCATGATGTTGTTGTACAAATAAACTATGTGACAAAGGAGGTTACACTCTTATCATTTGTGATTAGATCACCAAGATATATAAATGATGAGAGGTCCCTATGATTTGTTCCTGGATGGAGAATGATATGAGACAGTATCAGTCCACGAATGATAAATCATTAAATATCCCTAGTCAGAGTATTATCAAGATTGGACATCAATAAATACGTAAAAGACTAGTATTACACTTGTGCGCGTTGTGAGGGCACAACAGCATAGTTCTCATATATTTGGGTATATGATACTCATGCAAGTGTAATAGGAGGTTGTGTTTTACCGATGGTATGGGAAACAGCTTTACTCTGGATAGACCCCATCGGAATTCCATTGGTAGTATGACTATGTGTCTATGGAAGTCCAAAATCAGGGTTGGTGTATTTGGTCTTAACCTGAGACTTGCACCGCTAATACTTGCGACAATCAATATACTTTAGTTGCGGACGTCCAGGGCTTTAACAGGTTCTGTGTACGCCAATGCTGGGTATATTGAGAATCGTAGTGTGTTGGGTGTGATGTCAAGAGGGAAGTGTCACTCCAGTCATATGGAGATGATGGTCACATAGGATACGGGACTGGTTCTCTTAAATTCAGCAGCTATCGGGTTAAAATGACAAGGTCAGGTTTATCCGATTATAGAGACTAGTCACCAGACATCCGACATGTGTTTCGTACGGGGGAGACACAATTCCAGCCCCAGGCCTAGCACGTGATCATCCGATACTGGACAGAAATACGCAATACTACGTATACTACACTTGATATAGATCATTATTCCTGTAAGGATATTTCAGGAGAATTGGGTAGGCATGGCACTTTGCTAGAGGCCAACCTTGTCTTGTAAATCGGTAAAACGTAGTACTTGGTACTTACGTGTTCAGATAGTCCGAGGACTGAATTTACTGCCAACATATCTGGGGATCTCATGGGTCGCTTCCCAAAGATTCACCGATGACGTATGACTCGCACTCTAAATTAATCTGGGATTAATTGGAAGAGAGAGAAAATTAATCTGGGATTAATTGCAGAGATATTTTATCTGGGATAAAATATCATTAAAGAGAGATAATGATTAATTTGGAATTAATCGATTAATTAATATATTTGATATATTAAACGAAATTGGATTTCGACGCGGAATTAAAATTAGATTTTAATTCGGGCGAACGAATTAATTTCGAATTAATTCGTTAGCGACGTGAATAGTGATTTCGCTAGGCGTAATCATTTAATTAAGACGCAACGGAAAATTCGTTAATTTGGAATTAGCGAACCCGAGGCCGAGATTATTTGCAAGCGCATTCGCATTTCGAATTCGAGTGCGGCACGCAAGTCAAATCAAGCGTCAAATCGCTAGTCGCAACTAGCGTCATTTCAAGCGTCAAATCACTTGCAACTTGAGTGATGTGACTTGACAACTTGATGGATTGAGTGATGTGAGTGGGTGGAGCATTAAATGCTTGACTTTTTGAAAGCCAAATTCACATGAAATGAATTTGAAATTCACATTTGTGTATAAGATACACAAATTTGGAACACATCTCACAATTCTCTCTTTCTCTCATCTCTTTCTCTTCACGCCCAAGGGGCTAAAACTTTCTATTTTCTGGTTTCTTGAAACCGTGAGCAGTGGGAAGCAAGAGTTGGAGATTTGTGGCAAATTTCTTGAGTGCTATCACACTTACGAGACATGCGAATGTGATAGGGAAGTCCACCCATGAGCCGGGAACCATTCGACGAAGCTTGGAGTTTGACGAAGGACCACCATGGATGCCAAACCAGTGAGCACTGGCAGTGAACTGCCGAGCAGTCCAAGAGGTAGAAAGTTGAGTTTTTGTTGCCTCTGCGTCGCTCAACCGATCGATGTGAGTATTCCGCAACTTCGTTGATTAGTATTCGCACTTGATTCATGCTTATTATTGATCTTGGGACCTTAATAGAAACCAACAATGGCATCTAGAGCAAGGTTTGAGCATGAAAACGTTTAGTGCTTAAAATTGGGTAAATTGATTTTGATCATGATTTTGTGAAATTGGATGAATGAATATGCTTAATTGATGTTTAATTGAATATTGATTGGATCAATTTCTTGAATTTGTGTTTGGAACATTTTTCCCCAAATATTTGGGCTTGGCCGAATAGAACATAGCCATAAATTCTTGGTGAATTTTGATTTTTTGATTCATTGGATGTGTTGGAAATCATTTGGGGATATTGATTTAATGTTGAATTGAATTTAATTGGATTGAATTTGATTTGGACAAAATAATTCCCCATTGCCGAGAGCTTTAACATGTAAAAATGGGTTTGATTGTAATCAAAATGTGTTGGACATGTGATGATGAAAATGAGCATGATTAATTGTATAAATTGATGTTTTAGAAATGTTAATTTGGGTGATTAATCATGATATACACTTTAGGTTAATTAAATGTGAAATTGGATTTTTTGTATTTAATTAATTGGGCCTTAAAATTGGATTTTGGGCTTTAAGTGTTGTAATTGGGCTTGTTGGGCTTTGTTGTACAAAGTTGGGTTTAGGAAAAATTGGTTGGATCCAATTGGGCCCAAAACCGCATCCATAAAGCCCAAATGCGACTTAATGAACCTTTAAAGTTTAATTGGGCCTAATGGGCCAAGATTGATTTCTAGGCTTATGGGGTAACTCCCAGATTGGATTTTGGTTATTCGGTTTGACCCGAGTTGACCAAAAGTCCACGCCTTAAGAAATTAATTAAAAGCTCATTGGACTTTAATTGAATTGACGTTGGACGTTAATCGGGCTTTGAGACTGACCGGCGTAAACACACACGTATAACAGAAGCGCATGTATCGTTCAAGTAGTATAAAAATATCGATCCCACGAGGACTTAATATCTAATCTATTAATTTTATGAGGTCAAATGATTACTAGTATCTAACAGGTTGATTGATTGATTTGAAATGGTGACGATTCTAAATTTAAAAGCAAGTAAATAAAATTGTTCGAAAGTAGGTTTAAGAAAGTTCACTATTAAAAACTATCTAGGGTTGTGATTTCTTCCAATATCATTTTAAAGATGAAGTGGTTATCTTATAGTTGGATAAAATATTGATTTATTAACCTGGAACACTAAATTATGTAAAAGCCTCTTCCGATGGTCAACTACAAATATCCAGTATAACCCAATTGAACTATATGTCTATGTCAACCAAATTACCTGGATTCATTAAGATTAAGTTCCAATTATGGCTACCCCCGCCCGACAGGTATATTCCTATCCTGTAAGGAAATCTATTAAAGGGTTATCTATCCTCAAGGAAGATCGTGGGCTATTGAGTTAAGGTCTTTAACCTAAAATCCCTTTTCCAAGTTCATTTTAAGTTTACCTAATCAATTTTATTAATGGCCAGTTAATAAAAAGCATTAAGATTAAGACTCAATAAATAAATTTTTATATTACCCAAACTATAATTTAACCCCTTATAAACCGGTGATATTGGATTTCATCACAACCCAGATAACTGGCTTAGTTACAACACATATTTACGGGTAGTAAAAATTTAAATAAATAAAAGACATAAAGTAAATTCTGAGAATTAAATACTGAAAAATACTGAAAAGTAAATTGCTGAAAAGTAAAAAAAAAAGTAAAAAGTAAAAAGTAAAAAAAAATAAAAGTAAATTATGAAAGTAAATAAAGTAAAAGTACAATAAAAGAAAATGCTGGGGGTTAGAGGATCAACTTTTATTACTACTATTTTAGATATCTCCCTTAATATAATATATTAACTTTGCGTGATAATTACCAACCAGCCATATAGGCGGTATCCTGATTAAGTCAAATTAATAATTAATTACCAACCGACCAACCAGGCGGTATCCATACTTAGTCAGGTTAAAACCAATTTATAATTAATTTCCAACCGGCCAATATAGCGGTATCCTCATTAAGTCAGATTTTAAATAGTTTATATTTTATATTTAAGGGAGATTAATCTAGATAGCAATAATAAAAGCTTTACCTTTTACCCCATCATAGGGGAGTTACCTCCTCATTGCTTGAAAAATAAAAACTGCAAAAGTAAAGAAAGAAAAGGTTTGTGCGTAAAAGTAAATTGCAGAAAGTAAAAACTGAAAAGTAAAGAAAAGAAAGTGCGAAAGTGAAAATTAATTACTGAAAACTGAAAATAAACAAACTAGATACAATCTTCTTATTTATTCTTAAGGAATTTCAAAGAAGAAAGTATGAATTTTACAAATGAAATGGCTTGGTATTTATAGGTAAAATTTTGCCTATATCAAATCATCCATCAAATTCTCCACCAAATCCATTATTAATTCTCCACTAATTACTCCACCAAATCCATAATTGCTCCACTAATTGCTTATCTTGTTTGGTGTTGATTTGATAATTTTTATTAATTACTTATTAATTATATTTTGCTTTGAAAATGATTGATAATGACTTTAATAATTACACATCACACACTTCTGGATGGTTCATAAATTTCGGTCCTGAAATCGTCAGAGTTCGAAAATATTTTCTCTTTAAAAGTTGTAGATATTTGAGTCTTCTTTAATCTGGCACTTGAATTAGCTCAATCCGATATTTGAGTAAAAAGTTATGCCCAAATTACGACAGATGCTCAAAACTGGAATTCCCAAAACTGCACTTCGTCAAAACGCCATTTCAAGTTTCCAATCTCCAAAATTAATATATCAAGTCCAATAATTGCCCTTATTTGACCCATATTTCATCCTAAATAATTTCATTGAGACCCAATATTATTTTATCTGCAAAATAAACTAAAACACATCAAAACGTTCATCAAACCAGAGAAACTAAACAAAATATTAATTAATTTGATTAGATTGATTGATAACATGCTTGTGTGAATACATGGTTGCGATGCATGAATAATGTATATCGGATGGATATTAGATGGGTGGGGCAATTTTAGAAATCAAATCATTGTTTGAACATTGGATGACCACTAATTATCAGATTAATTAATTTGATTAGATTGATTGATAACATGTTTGTGTGAATACATGGTTGCTATGCATGAATAATGTATATCGGATGGATATTAGATGGGTGGGGCAATTTTAGAAATTGTTGTAATAAATTTGATTTATTAAATTGGACCTGCGTGTCCAGCCTTATCACCTCCATATTCTTTGTATTCTATTCTGACATATTCCCCTCAATGTAAATGAGGTTTCCTTAGAAGTGTATTGTAACGGGTAGAAATAATACTTGTGCTAGCGGGAGAGAGAAAGAGAGAGATTTGATCTAGGATCAATGTGTAAAGTATCCATCTGCATATCATTATTATCTTATTCATATGCGCTTTATTATGTGTTTAGAATGCATGTTTAAGGGTGTATGATGATGAGACCTTAACAAAATAATAAATTGGTTGCCAATTTGCACTCGAAAAAGCCTCACAAAATATTAAATGTTTTTCCTTCCATTGAGTGAATCACTCAAGATCCGAGACTGGCATTGGCTTGTTGGCCAAAGTCAAGGCCTTTGTCCGTCGAGGATGTGTTTGAATCACGAAGGCTTTGTTACATATTGGTATCTTGTCCAAGTTGTGGTTTGTTGGCCAAAGTCAAGATCACTTCTTGTCCATCGACATTGATTACGAAGCTTTCCATGGTCAATGGGTCACGCTTAACTGGGATCACTAATTTTGTTGTGCCAAAGCCAAGGCTTAGTTTATTCAGAGGAAAAAGGTTAGGTAATACATTGGATGTGTTGGCATATATAAGATATATGTTTCGGACTTGGATGTCCCTCTACCGGATCTAGGAATTGGATTGGATCCAATCGATCTTAGAGATCTACCTAGTTAATTATCATACAATTTGTTGGCCAAAGTCAAGATTGTGTGATATTAACGGGATCCTAGCCACTAGGAAATGCGGTTTCCCGGGTACTCGACAGAGGGTTAGAGGCTCGCCGAAAAAATAGTGGGAGGCAAGAATTGATGAATTTGCAATATTCGTTTAATTACTTGCCATACACGCTCAAACAAATATCATTCGTCAAATAAATTAAATGTTAGTTGGACTAATATTTAAATGTTGTTTTAATTAATAGTTGGACTATATTCAAACAATTCATTTATAGTTGATTTTATAATTGGATTATAGTAATCAATATAATTGATTTTAATCTATTAAATTTATTGATTAAATAGTTGGACTATTGTAATCATTATATTAAATAGTACCTAAATCGTTGATTAAATAGTTGGACTATTAAAATCAAGATTAAAATTGAAAATTGACATTTAAAACATAATCCTAGGGAAAATGTATTTAAATGGTTTAATTTTCAAATTGGGAATAAATTTTCAGGATGGTCCTGGAAAATAATAAGTTACTTTATTTGATAAAATAACATATTAGCCTAAGCCCGGAGTTAAGCAAGTAAGTAATAGAGCATGAATCTTTGGAAGATCATGTAATGATAACTTAAGTGCTTAATCCATTAAGCTTGTCGCAGTAGACTCCTTAATTTCTGAATCAGAACTAAGGATTAGATCCTTAAAGTATGATAATGAAATGAAGGATCTTCATAAATCTATCTTTAGATTTTAGAAGTACTAAAATTGCAATAAATAACTCTTGGAGAGTAATGACTATCTCAAGGAGACAAAGTCAAAGTTTGCAATTAGGCAAGTAGCGCAAGGCGCACCTTACTTCGATATTCTAGAAACCTGAGGCTTGGCCAAAGGCTTCTGGAGTGTTGAAACAGGCAAAGGCAAAATCATTATAGTCTTCTGGGAAGATAAAGGACATATCCTAAAATGTCTGCCTTAATGTGGCAAACGGGATCGCGGAAGCGTGACTGCCGTTTGGACAAAGCAGACATGAAGGAATTGAAGACGAGCAAGGCTCTGACTTCAAATATGTTTGTCATAATTATGTTCACTACTAGTATTGAAATTGGATTTTAAATACTTAGTTTGATACATAAATATATATTGATGTTCAAAATCTGTTTTAAACAGGATACTAACTTCAATAGAGATTTATCTGCGAATTGTAAACGGGTCGAAAGTCGTTGTTTTAACCGTAGATACCTAAGTTTAGGAACTACCTTCGGGTGTGTACCTAAATTTGGAAACTGTTATAATGTAACTAGTTTGACTAGATACATTATCTCTATATCAGTGTTTAACCCGCTGCGGGTGAACCTTTATATTCTAGAACACTAAAGTGTTTTATTATATAAAGATGATATTGAGATAAACACATTAGATGTGAATAGCAGCATTTATATTTTGAATATAAATAAATCTCATAAATATAATATGACAAACAAATAGCTCAAACTGATTTGATCAGAAGAAACTGATATGACATTGTTGTCTAGGACACAATTAAACAAGACTCGTATATCCGCACTTTTGAAGAGTGGATACTAGGACTAATTTGATTCTATTCAAATAAAGTCTACGAATCTAGTTTATTGGGCAAAGTGCCTAAAACACATTTACTTGGTAAAAGTGTAAATGCCACCGATCTGCTAGCCCTAGTTCATAGTGAAGCAAGTGGGCCCATGTCTAGCAAGGCTAGATGTGGATATGAATATTTCGTGACCTATACGGATGTGGCATCGCGTAATGGTTGTGTGTTTCTTTTGAAACACAAATCAGAAACTTTTAAGGTTCGACACGAAATAGACAAACAGATTGGCTAAAGTATTAAACCGTCACGGTAAGACCGTAATGGAAAATACTTAAGCAATAAGTTTCTTATATACTTGAAAGATTATAGTATTCTTTCAAATGAGGACTCCTCCCAGAACACGTCAAGTTGACGGTGTGTCCGAACTGAGTAACCGAATTTTGTTAGACATGATAAGGTTAATTATGAGTCGCTCTGAGCTACCATTTCCTTCAACGGATAAGCTTTAAACAGTGCATAACTTATTTAGAATAAGGTTCCATTAAAATCTGTTTGACAGATTTCATATTAGATATGAACGGGAAAGAAACTTGGTTTCTCATTCCTATAAATTTGGGATGCTAGGCATATGTTTGGATGATACCAAACTAAAAACCAAATTGGATGAGTACCAATTGTATGTTATCCTAGGGATACCAAAGTATAGTACTTATACAACTCACATGAGAACAATTAGATTTTTGCTCGCCATGCGGTTTTCCTAAGAGGAATACCGATATGCAGTGGTAAGTGGGAGGATAGTAAAACTCGATGAAAATCAGAGTTATACTATTCAATGCACCGATTCCTAATGGAACACAAATAGTTCATCAAGGATGAAACTATACCATTAATCTTCGAATACACAAGAACCGCGTATGTCGGAGAGAGTCAGAAAACAACATGGGGTATGGGTTTCTGATCTCACCTCGTAAAGATGTCAATCTTTTGAGGTATACCAAGTGACTACGTATGAGGAAATGATACAAGGTATCGACTCCGTATTATGGCAAAGTGTCATGAGTCCGAATTGGATTCCATGTATATCAACAAGTTTGGATACTAGTTGATGTACCGCAAGGCATTGTGCCTATTGGTACTATGTAAGTCTTCAAGGAAGACATACATGGATGGCAACATACCAACGTATAAAGCTAGGCTTGTAGCAGAAAGGTATCGTTATCAACATTGTGTTGATTACGATTCAACATTTTACCTGTTGCCATGGTAAATCCATTTGGATAATGCTTGCAAATGTTGCATGTTTCATTTATGAAATATGTCAGCTTAACGGGAAAATCGCTTTCCTGAAAAGGAAACCTTTAGGAGGATGTTTACAACATCCTGTCGATTTTGTCATACCATAACAAGCAAATGAGGTTTGCGGGTTATTCGATCCATGTTTGGATTGAAGCAATCATAGATTCTTGGAATTATCGTTTTGATGTAATCATAATGGAGTATGATTTAATCAAAACGAAAATGATTCTTGTGTATATAAGAGGGTTAGTGGGAGCGCATTGACAGTGGTTGTCCAATAAATAATGATAATATGTCATTTCTTGGAAATGATATTCCCATAAAATAACTAATCGGTGAAAGCTTGGCTTTCGAGAAAACTCTCCGAGAAATCGTACATCGAAAAATGTACGCGACCTGGTGTCTCATACGCTTTGAGCATATGATTCACAAACAGGCCAATCCAAGTGATAGTCACTGGATTGATGTTAAGAAAATCCATTAGTATCTTAGAGAACTAAGGATGCTGTCTTAGTCTATGGAGATGGAGAACTTGAAGTGACTGGGATCACTGTAGCAAGTTTCCTAACCAATAAAGACGACTACAAGTCGCAAACGGTACTATACAGTTTGAATAACGGAACAATGAGCTGGAAATCTTCCTATCAAGATACCGTTACCGAATAAACAACAAATGCGGGTTATTGTTGCAGCTGAGGCAGCAATAGAAGCCTTCTGGGTCGATAATAAATCTAATTAGATTAGATATAATTCTGTTAGCAGCTGAGCTAGGCGTCAGCACAGGCTAAAGAATTAATGGTCTCATCAACGATCCAGATACATACTTCGATATTCATCTGATTCGTTCGGATCATACATCGTGGCGATGTGATGATCGAATAAATCGCATCAAACGATAATCATGCAAATCCGCTAATGAAAGCATTTCTCAGTAATTTGAGCCAACCGTACATAGTTCGGGTGTAAAGCACTCGAGCGACTGGCTATAGGCCAAGTGGGAAATTGTTGGACAATTATGACCCATAGCGTCATTATTTGTACAGATCATGTGTGTTGTGTACAAATTAACTATGTGACAAAGGAGATTGCACTCTATCATTTGTGATTAGATCACCAAGATATATAAATGATGAGAGGTCCCTATGATTTGTTCCTGGACGGAGAATGATATGAGACAGTATCATTCCACGAAGGATAAATCATTAAATATCCCTAGTCAGAGTATTATCGAGATTGGACATCGATAAATACGTAAAAGACTAGTATTACACTTGTGCGCGTTTTGAGGGCACAACGGCATAGTTTCATATATTTGGGTATAGGATCCTCATGCAAGTGTAATAGGAGGTTGTGTTTTACCGATGGTATGGGAAACAGCTTCGCTCTGGATAGACCCTCTCAGAATTCCATTGGTAGTATGACTATGTGTCTATGGAAGTCCGGAATCAGGGTAGGTGTATTTGGTCTTAACCTGAGACTTGCACCGCTAATACTTGCAACAATCAATATACTTTGGTTGCGATCGTCCAGGGCTTTAACAGGTTCTGTGTACGCCAATGCTCGGTATATTGAGAAATGTAGTGTGTTGGGTGTGATGTCAAGACGAAAGAGTCACTCCAGTCATATGGAGATAATGGTCACGTAGGATATGAGACTGGTTCTCTTAAATGCTGCAGCTATCGGGATAAAATGACAAGGTCAGGTTTATCCGATTATAGAGACTAGTCACCAGACATCCGACATGTGCTTCGTACGGGGCAGACACAATTCCAGCCCCAGGCCTAGCACGTGATCATCCGATACTGGACAGAAATACGCAATACTACGTATACTACGCCTGATATAGATCCTTATTCCTGTAATGATATTTCCGGAGAATTGGGTAGGCATGGCGCTTTGGTATAGGCCAACCTTGTCTTGTAAATCGGTAAAACGTAGTACTTGCTACTTACGTGTTCGGATAGTCCGACGACCGAATTTACTGCAACATATATGGGGATCTCATGGGTCGCTTCCCAAAGATTCACCGATGACGTATGACTCGCACTCTAAATTAATCTGGGATTAATTGGAAGAGAGAGAAAATTAATCTAGGATTAATTGCGGAGATATTTTATCTGGGATAAAATATTATTAAAGAGATATAACGATTAATTTGGAATTAATCGATTAATTAATATATTTGATATATTAAACGAAATTGGATTTCGACGCGGAATTAAAATTAGATTTTAATTTGGGCGAACGAATTAATTTAGAATTAATTCGTTAGCGACGTGAATAGTGATTTCGCTAGGCGTAATCATTTAATTACGACGCAACGGAAAATTCGTTAATTTGGAATTTGCGAACCCGAGCCCGAGATTATTTGCGAGCGCATTCGCATTTCGAATTCGAGTGCGGCACGCAAGTCAAATCAAGCGTCAAATCGCTAGTCGCAACTAGCGTCACTTCAAGCGTCAAACCACTTGTCACTTTGAGTGATGTGACTTGACAACTTGATGGTTTGAGTGATGTGAGTGGATGGAGCATTAAATGCTTGACTTTTTGAAAGCCAAATTCACATGAAATGAATTTGAAATTCACATTTGTGTATAAGATACACAAATTTGGAACACATCTCACAATTCTCTCTTTCTCTCATTTCTTTCTCTTCACACCCAAAGGGGCAAAAAACTTTCTGTTTTCTGGTTTCTTGAAACCGTGAGCAGTGGGAAGCAAAAGTTGGAGATTTGTTGCAAATTTCTTGAGTTCTAGCACACTTACGAGACATGCGAATGTGATAGGGACGTCCACCCATGAGCCGGGAACCATTCGACGAAGCTTGGAGCTTGGGGAAGGGCCACCATGGATGCCAAACCAGTGAGCACTGGCAGTGAACTGCCGAGCAATCCAAGAGGTAGAAAGTTGAGTTTTTGTTGCCTTCGCGTCGCTCAACCGATCGATGTGAGTATTCCGCAACTTCGTTGATTAGTATTCGCACTTGATTCATGTTTATTATTGATCTTAAGACCTTATAGAAACCAACAACATATACTTTCATTTTCAGACTGTTATTATGTACCTAGTTTGACTAGAAACATTTTCTATGTATCTTGTTTGACCCAATGCATGTATACCTTTGTATTCCTGAACACTGGGTGTTTTGTTTATAAAGATGATTTTGAGATATGTACAACTGATGCTAATAATGGTCTTTATATTTTGAATATAAATGAATCTCAAACATATAACATGACAAACAAGAGGCTCAAATAGAGTAAAACAGATGAAACTTATCTGTGGTATTGTCGTCGGGGACACATTAACATGACTCGTATATCCACACTTTCGAAGAGTGGATACTTGGACGGATTTGATCCTAATTCATATGATATCTGTGAATCTTGTTTATTAGGCAAGATGCCTAAAACGCCTTTTAGCGGTAAAGGTGTTCGTGCCACTGAACTGTTAGCCCTCGTTCATAGTGACGTATGCGGTCCCATGTAGGGGTGTGCATTAATCAGTTTTAACCAATTAACTGAACCGTTTCGATCCATTTTTTATTACGGTTCAGTTAATTCGGTTAAATCGGTTATTGCGGTTGAAATTTTTAACTTTTTCGGTTATTCGGTTCGGTTACGGTTATGAGATTCGTATAACCGAACCGACCGATTAACCGAAATTAAACCATATATATATATATATATTAGCGCGTACGAATCCTTTAATTTTTTAGAGTTAAGATAGTCTACATATAAACTCTCAATTGATTGTTGTTATATTGATTTGATAATACTACCTAAAAATAAAATTGATAAAATTGAAATGACAAGCTTGTTGGACAATTATGACTCATATCATCACTATTTGTACGGAACATGGTGTTGTTGTACAAATTAACTATGTGACAAATGAAATTGCTATTTTATCATTTGTAATTGGATTACCTGGATAGATAAATGATAAAAGTCCTTATGATTAGTTCCGGATTAATAAGATATGGGACAGTATTAATTCACAAAGGTTTAATCATTAAATATCCCTAGTCGTAGTATTATCGAGACTGGACATCGATAACGCGGAATAGGCTTGTATTACACTAGTGCGTGTTATGGAAGCATAACGGTATAGTTCTCATATATTTGGGTATTGGATACTCATGCAAGTGTAATAGGAGGTTTTGTTTACCGATGGTACGGAAACAGCTTCGCTCTGGATATACCCCTCGGAATCCCATTGGTAGTATGATTATGTGTCTATGGGAATCCGAATCAGGGTAGGTGTATTTGGTCTTAACCTGAGACTTGTATCGCTAATACTTGCGACAATCAGTATACTTTGGTTTTGGTCGTCCAGGGCTTTAACAGGTTCTGTGTACGCCTCTTCTGGGTATACTGAGAATTGTAGTGTATTGGGTGTGATGTCAAGATGGAAGTATCACTTCAGTCATATGGAGATGATGATCACGCAGGGATACAGAGCTGGTACTCTAAGTGCTATAGCCATCGGGGAAGTATGACTAGGTCATGACTTTCCGATCATAAAGAGACTAGTTGCTAGTGATCCGATATATGCTTCGTACGGGGCAGACACAACTCCAGCCCCAGGCCTTGCATGTGACATTCGATACTGGATCATAATACGCAATATTACGTATACTACGCCTGACAAAGATCTTGTATTCCGTAGCAGAATATTTCTGGAGAATTGGGTAGGCACGGTACTTTGCTAAAAGCCAACCATGTCTTGTAAATCGGTAAATACGTGGTACCAGGTACGCACGTATTCGGATAGTCCGGTAGCCGTATTTACTGCCAACATATCCAGGGATCTCTTGGGTCGCATCCTAAAGATTCACCGATGATGTTTGACTCGAACAATATTAATCTGGGATTAATAGAGAGGGAATATTAATCTGGGATTAATAAAGAGAGAATATTAATCTGAGATTATTAAAGAGAGAAAATTAATCTGGGATTAATTACAGAAAGAATTAATCTGGGATTAACAAAGAGAGAAAATTAATATGGGATTAATTACGGCAAGAATTAATCTGGGATTAATTATCAGAGAAAGAATTAATATAGGATTAATTGCGTCGAGAATTTATCTGGGATTAAATTCGTCGAGAGGAGAGAACGCGATTAATTTGGAATTAATCGTTAAAATAAATTTAATAGTTAAATTAGATTTTACTATTCAATTTATTTGATTGGTCTAAACTAATATATTAGATATATTAATTGAAATTGGATTTCAATGGGAATTAAATTGGATTTTAATTTTAGCGAACGAATTAATTTGGAATTAATTCGCGAGCGATTTTCGTAATAATTTTACTAGGTATTATTATTTAAATTAAATTGGATTTAATTATATCGCGACGGAAAATTCGTTTAATCGGATTAAACGAATCCGAGCCCGAAGTGTGTTGAGTAAGCCCACTTGAATTTTAAATTTAAAGAGGGGCTCACTTTACTTACATCATTAGTCATTTTTGTGATTGACATGAGTGATGGATTTTGGTGCTATCTTGTAAAACATTCACCACATTTAATTTTAGAAATAAATTACTCTCTCTCCCCCCGGCAGTTAGGCCGAATTGGCCTTGTTTGGAGCATGGCCGAATTGGCCATTAACGAATTGGCCGAATGGCCTTAGAAGGCCGAATTGAAAGCTTCGGCCGAAACTGGGCCACTGACTTCAATTTTAAATTGCCTTTATTTTGGAAATGAAAAGAAATGGCCACTGTTTTCATTTAATGGCTTAAAAGTCACTTTTGACTTTTCAATATATATATAATTGGCTGAAAGCCGTTTAAGTTGTTGCTTTTGAAGTAAATAAGTGGTGGCCAATTCAATCTCTCTCTCTCTCGATAATGGCCAAATAACAGAGAGAGCAAAACAGCTCTCTGGTTCATTTTCATATTGGCCGATTGCTACCCCTCTCTCTCTCGGGCAAATTTGTTTCTCCTAGGGAGATAAAATTTGTTCCACTTATTCTTGCTAGCACATAAGGGAGTCAAAAAGATGGTGATATGGAAACTCACCCATGAGTTTGGAACCACATGGAGGGCTTGGAAGCTTCAACATCCATGAAAAGTTTTGAAAGTCAAAGTCGATCAATGTAAGTTTATTCCGCAAACTTCTTGATTTATTCACACACGAATCACGCTTAGAAATCCCGTGACATGTCTAGGACACTAACAATGGTATCAGAGCGAGATCTAAGCATGATTTGGATTCTAGGGTTTGTAAACTTTAATTTGGGATTTTATGCTTGGAATATGTATTTTCTTAAATTGATGGTTTGGTTAAGCTTGTATGATGTTTAATTGGATTTGTACATCATTGATTTTGTGATAAATTGATTAGATCAAAAATCCCCAAAATCCATGCTTGGCCGATTACTACCCTAGGAGAGCTCATGGTTAATTTTGAATTAGACAATTGGATATGTTGATTCACGTGAAATTGAATATTAATTGTTGATTTAATTAGATTGAAATCAAAATTGGATGTTAATTTCATGTATTGCCGTGAGTATGAAGCATGTTGGTAGATTGATTGTGCTTTAATTTCTGTTCGACATAAATTAAAAGTTAAGCATGATTAATTAGATTAATTAGTGTTTTGGAAATACTAGATTAATTAATTAATTATGTTAATTGCACTTTAATTGAATTAATATATAATTTGGAATAATGTATTAATTTAATTTGTTGTATTTAGACTATTGGGTTTGGTTGGGCCAAATTTTAGTCTTGGATTATATTTGGGCCTAAACAATTTCCATAAAGTCCAAAATATGACAATCGGGCCTTTAATAATTTAATTGGGCCTAATGGGCCAAAATTGATTCTATGGCATATGGTGATTCCTATTGGGCCTAGGCATTATGGGTTAGATCCATTTTGGCCGAAAGCCCAAGCCTAAAGAATTAATTAAAAGCCCATTGGACTTTAATTGAATAGTATTTGATACTAATTGGGCCTTTGAGACCCATTAAGATTGGATTTGGAATCCAAGTCATTAAGACACATAAATAAGTGTAATTATTTAATTTGGAATTAAATATGAATTAGTATTGGATACAATTTAAATTGGATTTAAAATTGTAGTTCGATATAATTCAAGAATACTTACTTTGAGTATTTATTCTTAAACGAGTTTGACTCGAGCAAATCAAATCGTTGTATGAACATTGGATGCTCATTAATCAAAGATTAATTAATTGGATTAGATTGATTGATAACATGCTTTGTGTGAATACTTGGATGTATGTATGAATAATGTATATCGGATGGATATTAGAAGGGTGAGGGCAATTTTGGAAATTATTGTAATAAATTTAGAATTTATTAAATTGGACCTGCGTGTCCAACATATTACCTCTTTTCTCATTGTATTTCTCTTCTTACCTATTCCCCTCAATGTAAATGAGGTTTCTTTAAAAGTGTTATGTAATTGGGTAGAAGTAAGAATAATGCTAGCAGGAGAGAAGAAATAGAGAGATTTGTTCTAGGAACAAATTGTATTATATATCCATCTGCATATCATTATTATTTTATCGCGCCTTATTATGCTTTTAGAATGCATGCTTAAGGGTGTATGATGAGACCTAATCAATGATAATAAATTGGTTGCCAATTTACTCGAAAAACCCTCAACAAATATTAAGCGTTTTCCTTCCATTTAGTGATTCTCTCTCAAGATCCAAGATTGGCACTGGTTTGTTGGCCAAAGTCAAGACCTTTGTCCATCGTGGATGTGTTTGAATCATGAAGGCTTTGTTCCATATCGCATGTCTTGTCCAAGTTGTGATTTGTTGGCCAAAGTCAGATCACTTATTGTCCATCGACATCGATTACGAAGCTTTCCAAAGTCAATGGGTCCCGCTTAACTGGAATCATTAAGCTTGTTGTGCCAAAGCCAACTCTTAGTTGATTCAGAGGAAAAGGTTAGGCAATATATTGGATATATTGGCATATATAGGATATATGTTTCGGACTTGGAGGTCCACCTACTGGATCTAGGAATTGGATGAGATCCAATTGATCTTAGAGATCTACCTAGTTAAATTTTATACAACTTGTTGGCCAAAGTCAATGTTGTGTATCTTTTAACGGGATCCTAGCCCACTAGGAAACTAGGTTTCCCGAGTACTCCACAGAGGGTTAGAGGCTCGCCGAAAAATAGTGGGAGGCAAGTATTAAATTTACAATTTCGTTTAGATACTTGCCAATACGCGCTCATTTTATTTTTCGTCATTAATTTTAAATATATTAGTTGGACTAATATTCAATTATTGTTTTAATTAAACAGTTGGACTGTATTCAAACTACTTCATTGTGGTTGGTTATATAATTGGATTATAGTAATCAATACATTTGAATGTAACCAGTGTAATTGTAGTTGATTATATAGTTAGACTATAGTAATCATTATATTTAATTGTACCTGAAATCGTTGATTGGATAGTTGGACTATAGCAATCAAGATGACTGAAAGATTAGCGTCAAGGGACATAATCCTGGGGAAAATGTCTTTAACGGCTTTAATTTTCAGATTGAGAGTAGAACCTCTCGAGCATGAGCCTGAAATTGAGCGAATAGTAGAGCATGAGCTTAGGAAGACTCATTGTGATGATAACTTTAGTGTTCAATCAGTTATGCACAGCTAAAGCTTCTTAAAAGGATATATATCCCAAGTTGTCTGCCTAAACTGTGGCAAACGGGGTCACTAGAAGTGTGATTGTATGAACAAGGCAGACATGAAGGAATTGAAAGCGGGACAAGGTTCCGTCTTCCAGAATGTTTGTTACAAACATGTTCACTACTGATTTTAAAATTGGATTTTGATACTAGATGTGATACATGAATATATGTACTGATGTGCGGGATCTGCTAATAAACAGGAAAATGGCTTTAGATGAGATCGACCTACAAGTCGGAAACAGGACGAGAGTCACTATTTTTGCCGTAGGAACCTAAGTTTAGGAATTGCCCTTGGGGCATGTACTTAAACTAGGAGACTGTTATAATGTATC
Organism: Zanthoxylum bungeanum; assembly: GCA_019454045.1. Taxonomy (NCBI): domain Eukaryota; kingdom Viridiplantae; phylum Streptophyta; class Magnoliopsida; order Sapindales; family Rutaceae; genus Zanthoxylum; species Zanthoxylum bungeanum. The sequence goes on along the minus strand of SKCR01036993.1, from coordinate 148,906 downwards.
TAGTTTGACTAGGAACATTATCTATGTATCTAGTTTAACCTGTTGCGGGTATACCTTTGTATTCCATAACACAAGGTGTTTTATTTATAAAGATGATATTGAGATATATACATTAGATGTAAGTAATGGTCTTTATATTTTGAATATAAATGAATCTCAAACATATAACATAACAAACAAATAGCTCAAATTGAGTAAATCAAATGAGACTTATTTGTGGCATTGTCATCTGGGATGCATTAACAAGACTCGTATATCCACACTTTCGAAGAGTGGATACTAGGACAGATTTGATTCTAATTCAAATGATGTCTACGAATCTAGTTTATTAGGCAAAGTGCCTAAAACACCTTTTACTTGGTAAAAGTGCAAGTGTCACCGATCTGTTAGCCCTCGTTCATAGTGACGTAAGTGAGCCCATGTCTAGCTAGGCTAGAGGTGGAAATGAATACTTCGTAACCTTTACGGATGTGGCATCGCGTTATGGTTATGTGTATCTTATGAAACACAAGTCAGAAACTTTTGATTAATTCATAGAGTTTCGACACGAAGTAAGAAAACAAACTTGTAAAAGTATTAGAACATTGCGGTCAGACCATGATGGACAATACTTAAACAGATGAGTCGCTCTGAGCTACCAATTTCCTTCTGAGGATACGCATTAAACAGTGCAGTACTTATTTTGAATAAGGTTCCATAAAAACTGTTAGACAGACTTCATATTAGATATGAACAGGAAAGAAATCGGGTTTCTCATTCCTGAAGACTTGGGAATGCTGGGCATATGTTTGGATGATACCAAACTGGAACCCAAATCGGATAAGTGCCTATTTGTAGGTTGTCATAGGGAAACCAAAGTATAATACTTATACAACTCACAAGAGAACAATGTAATTGTTGCTCTCCATGCGGTTTTCCTAAGAGGAATTCCTATATGCAGTGGTAAGTGGGAGGAAAGTAAAACTTGATGAAAATCAGAGTAATACTGTTCTAGGCACCGACTCCTTCACGGAACACCAATAGATCATCAGGGATGAAACTGTACCAATAATCTTCGAATACACAAGAACTGCGTAGGTCGGATAGAGTCAGAAAAACAACTTGGGAGGTATGGGTTTCTGATCTCACCTCATGTAGACCTCAATCTTATTGAGGAAGACAAACCGGCTACGTATGAGGAAGTGATACAAGGTATCGACTCCTTTTATGGCAAAGTGCCATGAAGTCCGAAATGGATTCCATGTATACCAACCAAGTTTGGATACTGGTTGATGTACCAGAAGGCATTGTGCCTATTGGTACTATATTTGTCTTCAAGAAAGACATACATGGATGGCAACATACAAATGTACACAGCTAGGCTTGTACAGAAAGGGTATCGTTAACGATATAGTGTCGACTACGACGAAATTTTTTCACTTGTTGCCATGATTAAATCCATTCGGATAATGCTTGCAATAACTGTATAGTTCATTTATGAAATATGACAATTGGACGCCAAAATCGCTTTCCTTAACGAAAACCTTTTGGAGGATGTTTATAAACATTCTGACGGTTTTGTCGTGCCAAAACATGTAAACAAGGTTTGCAAGTTAAATCGATCCATTTATGGATTGAAGCAAGCATTGCGTTCTTGGAACCAACGTTTTGATAAGATCATAATGGTATATGATTTCATTCAAAACGAAGATGATTCTTGTGTATATAAGAAGATTAGTGGGAGCGAACTGACAATGAATGTTCTATAAGTTGATGATGTATTGCTTCTTAGCAATAACATTCCCATACTAAAATCGGTGAAAGCTTGGCTTTCATGAAAAATTCTCCATAGAATACCTGGGAGAAGCAGGTTTTATTCTAGGATTGAAGATCTACTGGGATAGATCTAGAAAGCTGTTGACACTCTCTCGGTGTTCGTACGTTTTGATATGTACCTGACCTGATGTCTTATATGCTTTGAGCATATGTAGACGCAATAAGGGCAATTCAGGTGATGGTCACTGGATTGATGTAAAGAACATCCTTGATTATCTTGGATGAACCAAGGATGCTTTCTGAGAATATGGAGAAAGGAGAACTTGAGGTGACTGGGTTCACCATAGCAAGTTTCCAAACCGATAAAAACGACTATAAGTCGCAAAAAGGGTACTATATAGTTTGAATAAAGGAACAGTGAGCTGGAAATCTTCCAAGCAAGATACTGTTGCCGAATAAACAACAAGAGCGGAATATTGCTGCAGCTGAGGCAACAAAGAAAGCATTTTGGATCTAAATAATCCTAATCAGATTAGGAGTAACTTGTTAGCTGCTGGGCTGGGCTACAGCACAGGCTAAAGAATCACGGTTGTATGGGCCAAATTTGGGCCAAGGGCAATTTCGACCCTTTGCTCCAGGTCCACTGCTAAATACACCCTCGAAACTCTATAATCAAACCCCAAAGGCATGGCACATGCCCAAGCCCAGTGAACACCATCACCCACAACCGAAGGATCCTCCAAAGATCAGTCCACATAATGCCCAAGCTCGCGAACACCACTCATAACGTTACCAGCCTACAAACGGGCAAACACAATAAACACCCTTTATGGAGTCATCCGTAACTGATGCCCAACAGACAAGGCAATCAAACAGCAGTAAATACACCCCCCGAAGGTGTGTGTATATAAACAAAGAGTATCCAAGAGGAAGGGGGAATCAACTCTCATAGTTCAACCATATTCTCTCTATAGCTTTCAGTATCTCACATCAACTGCCCTCACGGCAGATCACGAGTATCAAGGTAATCTATAGCCTTGCTTTTCCATTACTTTCAGCTCGTCTCCATCACTGACTTGAGCGTCGGAGTGCCTCCGGCACCCACCACACCGGTGGGTTGAACTCCAGCTCATTATACCTTTGTTTTGCAGGATCGCTAGCGCCCCCAATTATAAATTCTCGATTGTGGACCTCAGACAAAATCCAGCCTCCACAATTTGGCGCCCACCGTGGGGCCCTAGCGGTTCATAGCATACAAATAGCTCTCCATCCACGATCCTTTCATCCATACTCATATGGAGTCGCGCAACGAGTATCCTCCTAAGATAATCACAAATATCGGAACACATCTCTTTAACCTCCCCAAAGGCCTGAGGCTACGGGTCACGCCAATAATAATCCTATCGTTTGATCCGACTCGTTAAAAACATTCACCAATGTGACAAGCGAACATCCAAAGAGCAATTCTCTCTAATCTACCCGAAGCCAGACTACCAATAAGAAAAAGCCACGCCGAGATAGCACCAGACAACGTAGAAGGTTATCAATATCTCATTACATTGGAAGATTTTCACAATCATCAGACGACATAGATGAATCCCAATATTTTTTGTACGATATAAAGACTATGTCATCTTCTTCGAACAACATGAGAGGATTTCCATCTCCTCCAAGAGACATGAAAGGTTATATGAAAGGAGTGTCTTCGAGTCTAGGCTCCATTCGACCATAATCTCATGTCCTTGATGAGTGATAAATGTATCACTATTTCACACTCATTTAACTTAATATTTTGTATAGTTTCTTGAGTTTTGTGAATATTTTGATGTGTTTTGTGTTATTTTGCAGATAAATAAAGTTTCAGGACATTCTGGAGGTGATTTGGAGCAAAACTGTGAAATTTGATGAAATTTGGCAAAAAGGGTATTTTGGTAATTTTTGGCGTCCCGACACAAAGGGTATTTTGGTAATTTTGGACATCCCGACACCGAAATAAAGTTTCAAGATATTCTGGAGGTGATTTGGAGCAAAAATGTGAAATTTGACGAAAAGGGTATTTTGGTAATTTTGGGCGTCCCGACACCGAGGGTATTTTGGTAATTGCACCACCATGCCACGTGTCAAAAATTCAACGAGCCGTTTTTTTTTAGCACACCATGCCACGTGTCGAAAATTCAGCGATCCAAAAAAAAAATAATAAAATAATAAAATCAGAAAATAATAATAAAAAATTAGATTTTTTTGCTTATAAATAGATTTCGAATTTTTAGTTTCAAATGTACCAAATCCTCTGTAAATACTTATATAATAGAGAGTTCTTCATATTTTCTTCGTATATTCAGTTTTATTTATGCTTTGTAGTAGTAATTCTATTCAACCATGAGGGAGTAACCTCACCATGCTGAGGTAATAAGGTAATTCTTTTACTTTTGCTTTTTAGATTAATCTCCCTTAAAATATAATATATAAACTATTTAAAATCTGAATTAATAAAAAGATACCGCCATTCTAGGTCGGTTGGTTATTCAATTCAAACTGGTTAAACCTGACTTAATGAGGATACCGCCATTCTAGGTCGGTTGGTTTAAGTTTATATTTATGTTCCGCCTTATGGCTGGTATATTTGAATTTGACTTAATCAGGATACCGCCATTCCGGACGGTTGGTTTAAAAATATCACAAGATTATATATTATATTATTGGGAGATATCTAAATAGTAAATAGTAGAAGTTAATTCCTTTTACCTTAGCATTTCTTTTTATTACTTTTCAGCAATTTCATTTTATGTCTTTTAAGTTTTTATTAGTTTTAGCTATGTATTGTAACTAAATTAAATATCTAGGGTTGTGATAAAATCTAATATAACCGGTTTTTAAAAGGGTTAGATTATAGTTTGAGTAATTTAAAAGAGTTATTTATTGAGTCATAATCTTAATGCCTTTTTATTAATTGGCCATTAATAAAATTGATTTAGATAAACTTAAAATGAACTAGACATGGAGATTTTAAGTTAAAGACCACAGACTCAATAACCCACGATCTTCCTTAAGGATAGATAACCCTTTTAATAGATTTCCTTACAGGATAGGAATATACCTGTTGGGCGGGGGTAGTCATAATTGGAACTCAATCTTAATGAATCTAGGTAATTTAATTGACATAGACATATGGTTCAATTGGATTATACTAGGTATTTGTAAATGATCATTCGGAAGAGGCTTTTACATAATTTAGTGTTCCAGATTAATAATTCAATAATTTACCCAACTATGATATAACTACTTCATCTTTTAATTAATATTGGAAGAATTCACAACCCTATATAGTTTTAATAATCTTCATTAATCTTCTTTCAATTTCTTTTACTTGTTTTTAGAATCATCATCCTTTCAAATCAATCAATCATCTTATTAGATATTTGTAAATAAATAGTATCAACAATTAATAACAACAGTAGGAATTAAGTCCTCGTGGGATCGATATTTTTATACTACTTGAACGATACGTGCGCTTGCGTTATACGGGTGTGTTTACGCCGGTCAAGTTTTTGGCGCCGTTGCCGGGGACTTCTTTTTCTTGAGTTGTTAATTTTGAAACTATCAAATTTACTTATATCTAATTTTCTTTCTTTTATTTTGTATTTTTATTCTTTCTTTTGTTTTCAGGTGATTAAAAAATGGAACACTACTGGGAGATTGAAAGATTACAAGCTTTACAAGAAGATACACCCCAAATCTGGGAGCAACAGTCCAGTTTTCTGAGGCCTGTTGTTCAGCCCAACGAATATCACTGGATGCCAGAATCAAGCAATACTACATTTGCTCAACAGAATGAAATGGGGAGATGTGTAATATGTTATGGTAACCACCCGAGCGATCAATGTATTTACATTTCAGAGTGGCAGAATTATTGGAATAATTCAAGGTACGAAGAATCATCACATTTTCCATCTTATCCACCTTCTACCTACAATTTTCATCAACAATCAGAACCATCAGAGGAAGATCAGAGGGTTGACATGTTCATAAATTTATTCATGGAACGAGAAGCTCAATTTGATGCACAAATTCAAAGTCAAGCTGCGTCTATACAGATGATGACAGATCAAGTTAGACAATTAACAGATAACATGAATCACATATCTCACGAAGCAAATTCAAATACTACTGAAGAAGCCTTTCAATATCCTGAGATTCATCATGACATCATAACAGAGGACGAGGCTGAGCAGTATCAAGAATCAGATGTATCAGTTCAGGAGCCTGCACCAACAAAGTCTCAATTTGATTTTTATTATTCTGACTCTGACGAAGATGAAGAAACTGAGTTTTTTGTACCAACTGCACCAACAAGGAAGGATGAAACTTTCCATCCTCAAATGTAGATCTTGGAGAATGCTTTGCACTAATGTTTGAAGAAGATCTACCTGAGCCAATCATTCCAGTCAGATCAGAGGATGAAGACCTAAAATCTGACATTTCTTTTCATCCTCAGGTTGACAATTTTGAAGCATGTATAGCACAGATGACAGATGAAGAGCTGAATATGGAAATATACAAATACATCTGTAAAGAAAATGTGGAGCAAGAAGCAGAGGAAATGGATGAGCAAATGTCTGACCAAATTAAAAATCCAGAGCATTCAGAAGAAACATCGCTGTTTTGGGGAGTACAAATCAAAGATATCAACCAGAAGTTTGACAGAATGGAACTTCCATTCCAAGTCAAGCATCATAAAAGACCTCCTGATTTTCTTTCTCTTTCTTTTCAGGAATCACTGGAGCAACAAAAGTTAAAAAGGTGGCACGAGCACTGAATGAGACAAAAAAAAATTTGCTACCTTACCGTTGGAAGAGACCCTTCAAAAGCAACGCTCACGGGATTGTCTTTGATCGGACATCCAAAACGACGATAAAACCGCCTTAACAGATAGATTTTAGTCACGTCTGGCTGAAGACGAAAAATTTAGCGCTAGTTGGGAGGCAACCCATTTAACCAGGTATGATCTTCTAAACTCTTCTTTTACTATTTAAGATATTTGGAACATTGTCTCATTTAGGTTTGGGGGTAAGGAGAATAGTAAATAGTACTTGTTCGTATTGTGTTTTTATTTTTAGTCCAAAATTTTTCAAAAAATACAAAAAAAATAAAAAATTAATAAAACAAAGGGCATATTTAAAGCTAGGTGATGATTTGGTGTCTTCCTTCACTCACTACCTTTTTATAAGGAAAAGCTGTGAAGGCACCTAGATAATCATTCACTTGTAGCGTGTTGTGACAGACTAGTTTGGAGGACTCGTTGTTTATTCCTGACAACAAGCGATAAGAGCCTAAGGGGCTTGGGTATTTAAGTGAGCCTCGCTCCACCCTCCCTCTGGGGAATCTACAACGGGAAGTCCATTCGACAGTTAGTCACATACCATAAACTGAGCCTTTGTTTAAACTTTAAAAAAAAAAAAAACATGTAAATTATAGTTTTATGACTAGTAGAAATATGTGGTTGTTATGTTGACTAAAAAGATGAAATTGGTAAGAAATAGCTGTGTAAGGAATTCTCACTCCTGAGACGTATTTCAAACCTAATTCAAAACAAGTTAATTTTTGTTTATTCACTTTTGAATTATTAAATCTGTAAATTCTCCATAAAACTGACTAAAATGAATCTTCATATACTTAATTAGCAGATATTATCAACATACATGGTAACATACAGACATAAGCTAAAATTGAAAAGTTTGTAATATCCAGTACTCTAGTTCATTTGGAGGAAACATCTAAAAAAAATAGTGATGGAATAAAAAAAAAAAAAAAAAAAACATCTGAGATCCGAGTTATTAAGTCTGTAAGGGTATTTTAATACCTAGTGCCCTAAAACTAACTGGTTTGGGAGTCATTGGCCCAAAGCTCGCTACATGGATCAAAAATGATGAAAAATTTATATATATGTATATATATCTGAAGTCTGAGTAATTAAGTCCTTAGGGGTGTCTTAACACCTGATGCCCTAAAGCCAACTGGTTTGGGAGTCACCGACCTAAAGCTCGCTACATAGACGGAAGGTATTGTATATAAATAAAAAATAGAGAAAAAATCAAAGAAAAAATCAGAAAAATCAGAAAATTTATTCCATTACTACAAAAAGATGTGAATTCTGATAAAACTTTAGGACAAAAATATTACTCTCTTATCAACTGCACTTATGACCGTTGTGGGCAAAAATGAGTTGTTTAATATTTTGTTGGCTGTGTATATGAAGAATGGTAAAAATAATCGGAGAATTTACTTATTTAGTAATTTAGAATGAAACAAAACAACTAATAACTTGGAGTAGAAGTTTCACCTGATTAGTCACTAACATCTTTATTCTCTTTTCGCTTGTCTTTTTGCTTTTGTGTGCATTAGTTTCACTACCTTTTTACTTTTATAAAATGTTTGTGGGTATCATTGCTGTAAACCTTCACGAGACTACAACTCGTCCACTAGGGACACCTAGGGGTTTAAAGGCTTGTTGCATATGCTAAATGCAATCGTGATCCCTACGAAAGTGGCTTAGTTAAATTTTATTATGTTATTTTATTTTGTATTTTGCTCGAGGACTAGCAAAATGTTAGGTTTGGGGGTGTGATGAGTGATAAATGTATCACTATTTCACACTCATTTAACTTAATATTTTGTATAGTTTCTTGAGTTTTGTGAATATTTTGATGTGTTTTGTGTTATTTTGCAGATAAATAAAGTTTCAGGACATTCTGGAGGTGATTTGGAGCAAAACTGTGAAATTTGATGAAATTTGGCAAAAAGGGTATTTTGGTAATTTTTTGGCGTCCCAACACAAAGGGTATTTTGGTAATTTTGGACATCCCGACACCGAAATAAAGTTTCAAGATATTCTGGAGGTGATTTGGAGCAAAAATGTGAAATTTGACGAAAAGGGTATTTTGGTAATTTTGGGCGTCCCGACACCGAGGGTATTTTGGTAATTGCACCACCATGCCACGTGTCAAAAATTCAACGAGCCGTTTTTTTTAGCACACCATGCCACGTGTCGAAAATTCAGCGATCCAAAAAAAAATAATAAAATAATAAAATCAGAAAATAATAATAAAAAATTAGATTTTTTTGCTTATAAATAGATTTCGAATTTTTAGTTTCAAATGTACCAAATCCTCTGTAAATACTTATAATAGAGAGTTCTTCATATTTTCTTCGTATATTCAGTTTTATTTATGCTTTGTAGTAGTAATTCTATTCAACCATGAGGGAGTAACCTCACCATGCTGAGGTAATAAGGTAATTCTTTTACTTTTGCTTTTTAGATTAATCTCCCTTAAAATATAATATATAAACTATTTAAAATCTGAATTAATAAAAAGATACCGCCATTCTAGGTCGGTTGGTTATTCAATTCAAACTGGTTAAACCTGACTTAATGAGGATACCGCCATTCTAGGTCGGTTGGTTTAAGTTTATATTCTGTTCCCCGCCTTATGGCTGGTATATTTGAATTTGACTTAATCAGGATACCGCCATTCCGGACGGTTGGTTTAAAATATCACAAGATTATATATTATATTATTGGGAGATATCTAAATAGTAAATAGTAGAAGTTAATTCCTTTTAGCTTTCATTTCTTTTTACTTTTATTACTTTTCAGCAATTTCATTTTATGTCTTTTAAGTTTTTATTAGTTTTAGCTATGTATTGTAACTAAATTAAATATCTAGGGTTGTGATAAAATCTAATATAACCGGTTTTAAAAGGGTTAGATTATAGTTTGAGTAATTTAAAAGAGTTATTTATTGAGTCATAATCTTAATGCCTTTTTATTAATTGGCCATTAATAAAATTGATTTAGATAAACTTAAAATGAACTAGACATGGGGATTTTAAGTTAAAGACCACAGACTCAATAACCCACGATCTTCCTTAAGGATAGATAACCCTTTTAATAGATTTCCTTACAGGATAGGAATATACCTGTTGGGCGGGGGTAGTCATAATTGGAACTCAATCTAATGAATCTAGGTAATTTAATTGACATAGACATATGGTTCAATTGGATTATACTAGGTATTGTAAATGATCATTCGGAAGAGGCTTTTACATAATTTAGTGTTCCAGATTAATAATTCAATAATTTACCCAACTATGATATAACTACTTCATCTTTTAATTAATATTGGAAGAATTCACAACCCTATATAGTTTTAATCTTCATTAATCTTCTTTCAATTTCTTTTACTTGTTTTTAGAATCATCATCCTTTCAAATCAATCAATCATCTTATTAGATATTTGTAAATAAATAGTACCAACAATTAATAACAACAGTAGGAATTAAGTCCTCGTGGGATCGATATTTTTATACTACTTGAACGATACGTGCGCTTGCGTTATACGTGTGTGTTTACGCCGGTCAGTCCTACATCAGGATCAAGGCGCCTCCATTCAATGGAACTTCTTACCATTTACCTCACGTAATGAAGCGATGTGTCAGGCATAAGGATGATGTCCCAGGCGACGGTACCCGAATGAAGTCTTGGCATGGACATCCCAATCAACATTACAAGGTATGGCTTGTACTTTTTAATAACCTCCCAGTCGACATTAGTAAAGCATTAGACTTATAATTGGTGATATAGTATGAGACTTGTCATGGATGTCCTATTCGCACTACAATTTAGTATAGTCTCAATGTACAGATCGTCCCACAAACCCATTCTATGATAATACCCATCACCAATCCCATTACCCATGCGACAATAAGTCCACCCGACAATGATCCAGCTAAGACAAGGGGCATCCAAGCTTTTAAAAAAAAAATCACAAAACCACAGCACCTTAAAGAAGAAATTTAAGGCAGTGATTACCAAAGCTTTAATACAACCCCCATATGTATTTTACATACAACCCGAAATGAAGAATCCACGTTATTATACATACTGTTTGGATGAAATCCAATCCAGTCAACGTAATAAGCTCGTGTAGTTGAAATGCAGCTCCAACTCGTCGTCTGATGGAAGAGATTTAATCTGCCATGATTATTATTTGGAAACTAAAGAGACGCATAATTATGGAGCTGTGACACTTGGAGCCATGCTACCTAAATAAAAATCAGACCCTCAACACGAGGACACACACAATAAGTCGAAGCAAACAAGAAGAACGGCCCTAAACTAACACATTAACGCCCAGAAGCAAGGAGGCCCACGAGCAGAAAAGAAGGAAGAAAACACACAGGGACACGTGCAATCGCCCTAAGCCAAAATCATAAAACCCAAAGCCCGAGCAAGACTAAGACCGAACGACGCCCAAAGTAACAAAAACCAAGCCCCAAAAGCCATCCAAATAGCCAATCGAAACTAGGAGTCCAAACATAACAGAAGGGGCAATCCCATATCGATTGAAACACTAGGGAGCTACTAAGATGAAAAAATAAAAGCAGTCCCTTATCGATTATAGCTTGAGAGGAACATAATTTTCTAAGTAACAAAACTCTTCCCTCATCCCATACGTCATTCCATGTGATTCCACCCATCGCCAAATGAAAACTGCAACACACCAATCCATACGACAATTAGTCGAACCAAGTATAAACTATTACAAGCAAGCAAATAAAAATCAACATCCAAAGAAGCCGACAGCCAAAGGGAACCTCACAGGCTACAAAGTGGAGATAAAGTGAGGCCAAGTCAAGTTTAATAACAGCACTCTTCCCATAGTGCCAATGGAGCCCCACTTGACAAAACCACATACAATAAGGTAGCTTCGCGAGGGACAGTCAGGTAGTATGTGACACAGCTTCTTGAAATATTCAACGATAAATCAAAATAATCAGCCCATACGGCCACTCAGTGTTGTGCAATGCATGTGTCGGCTCTTTTCCCTTCACTCCATGCTTCACGAGAATCAGTAGCAAGGAGAGAAAACACATAGCTGACCAAAAAATGACATGTGTGCCAAGCGCCAAATGTGCACAAAGATTAATACGACAAACTGCCAAGCACACACGCCAAGTTGGATCATATGCACGTCATGCACAGACTTGCCTTGTGAGCACAAATAAACCACATCCTCCAGCAATGCTAGGTCCCATTCGACATAACTCAATGATTGTCGAATATAATTCCTCCTTTATTCCAAACAACAAGCATGGATGACTGAACCCCTGATGAGGATCTTTGTGAAACTTACTCTGAAATGTCTATCGGAGTTCACTGGATGTCCATTCGGTAAGCTTAACGCGACCTCATTCATCTTTTGAGGAAGGAGAATTTTCATCGAATATCATGATCTGCTGAGATAATAAGATATCTTTGCTGAACACGATGTTGTATCACCGACCACCCATCCGTGTCCATATGCTTGCTAACTTTGGGACCCATTCAACCCTCATCCTCAAACACCATTGGAAGTGTTTCAGATAACTCCAATCTTAACAATCCATGGAATGGTTCGTCGATTCATAATGATAAGCCAACTTCGTTGGGCACGTGATAGAGTCCAAGCTCTCCAGACATATAATCAACAGCAGTAGCTCGACATTCTCTCGAGCAGTTGGTAGGCTCCACCATTTGGTTCCTACGCGTGAAAGTCAAAAGCCAAATCTCATATCCCCGTTACGTCCGACAATACATAAAAGGTTTCAATTGTTACATCCAAAAACATAAAAAAAAAATACATTGCTTCTTGTTATATCTTTCGACATCATTAATAAAGATTCAGTAGTCTATCTGAGAACACGTACGACCACATATGGCAGTTCAACGTCGTCTTCACTAGATCTTTGCAAAATTATAAGTCGTGGCATTCGCTGTGTCAGTAACCAGTATCATTTCGGTGAATAGATAGGTAGTTGGGCAAGACAAGACAAGAATAATGTGGACTACCGATGATCCATCTCCAGCAATAATAAAATATGGCACATCTCCTGGAGTTTACCTTCTGATGGAACGACATCTTCAAACTGCTATTTGTTTTACAAATCTGTCCTATGTGATCTTGGATAAACCGGCTGGTCAGACTCAACCTTACAACACATGGCAAAACCAAACTACGACATGTTGATACTGCTATTAGATTTATCTTTCGCCGATTTTGATCAATCTCTTTGAGATTCATTTGGTCGCATGGTTGTGCCATTGGCTAGCCAACGACCTTGGATGGCGACTCAAGGAAACCATGAGATCGGAAGCATACCAGGCCACCACTTGGAACATCTTGAGGAAGACTTTGTAATTGGTATGCTTCTTGAGTTACTGCGTCTGTGTTGGGATTTATGTTTCTGGATTTGTTCCTTCTGTAGTTCCAATGTCCTTAACTGTATGTCCGATTTTGAGCCCATAGTCGAGTCTTGTTGACTGGGCCCTATTAAGAAAAGAATCCCATTGACGGAAAGAGCTGAAACACATGACACCAAGAGGATCATGCTCAAAACACCCTCCCATCTCCATCGAGCTCCTGATGGCTGTTGAGGAAATAAACCTCCAAAACAAATAAATTTAGTTAGTTAATAAGTCCACTCGACACAATCCAATGGTAGTCGAGTGAAGCTCTTTCTTTATTCCAAACCATTTTAAATTCAAGGGCACATGTAGTATCATCTCGTGTGGTCTCACTCGACATGAACGGAATGATAAAACATCTTGTTCATTCCATTCCCTGACAACGAAGTGGATGGCCTTCAACTCCATGGTACGAGGAAAAATTATTTTCTCTCCCGTACGACTTAGAAAGATTGGGTTTAATGTACGACAAAATGGGCCGTCGCCTCATCCATTCCACATGGATGGATTATCGTCAGTTGAAAATTCCATCAGGACAAGTAGAATAAAGATCCAGTTGGACTTACATCAAGTCCAGTCGACCGGGGACATCCCCCATAGACTCATGTCGAGTCAAAGTTGTAGACATGGATTACACATGTCGTATGACTTATATCTTCCTGGACTCATCAAGTCCAGTCGACCGGGGACATCCCCCATAGACTCATGTCGAGTCAAAGTTGTAGACATGGATTACACATGTCGTATGACTTGTATCTTCCTGGCCTCATCAAGTCCAGTCGACTGGGGACATCCCCCATAGACTCATGCCGAGTCAACTTATAGACATGGATTCCACATGTCGTATGACTATTATCTTCCTGGCCTCATCAAGTCCAGTCGACTGGGGACATCCCCCATAGACTCATGCCGAGTCAACTTGTAGACATGGATTCCACATGTCGTATGACTATTATCTTCCTGGCCTCATCAAGTCCAGTCGACCGGGGACATCCCCCATAGACTCATGCCGGGTTAACTTGTAGACATGGATTCCACATGTCGTATGACTATTATCTTCCTGGCCTCATCAAGTCCAGTCGACTAAGGACATCCCCCATAGACTCATGCCGAGTCAACTTGTAGACATGGATTCCACATGTCGTATGACTATTATCTTCTTGGCCTCATCAAGTCCAGTCGACCGGGGACATCCCCCATAGACTCATACCGAGTCAACTTGTAGACATGGATTCCACATGTCGTATGACTATTATCTTCCTGACCTCATCAAGTCCATTCGACTGGGGACATCCCCCATAGACTCATGCCGAGTCAACTTGTAGACATGGATTCCACATGTCGTATGACTATTATCTTCCTGGCCTCATCAAGTCCAGTCGACTGGGGACATCCCCCATAGACTCATGCCGAGTCAACTTGTAGACATGGATTCCACATGTCGCATGACTATTATCTTCCTGGCCTCATCAAGTCCAGTCGACTGGGGACATCCCCCATAGACTCATGCCGAGTCAACTTGTAGACATGGATTCCACATGTCGTATGACTATTATCTTCCTGGCCTCATCAAGTCCAGTCGACCGGGGACATCCCCCATAGACTCATGCTGAGTCAACTTGTAGACATGGATTCCATATGTCGTATGACTATTATCTTCCTGGCCACATCAAGTCCAGTAGACCGGGGACATCTCCCATAGACTAATGCTGAGTCACCTTGTAGACATGGATTCCACATGTCTTATGACTATTATCTTCCTGGCCTCATCAAGTCCAGTCGACTGGGGACATCCCCTATAGACTCATGCCGAGTCAACTTGTAGACATGGATTCCACATGTCGTATGCCTATTATATTCCTGGCCTCATCAAGTCCAGTCGACTGGGGAGATCCCCCATAGACTCATGCCGAGTCAACTTGTAGACATGGATTCCACATGTCGTTTGACTATTATCTTCCTGGCCTCATCAAGTCCAGTCGACCGGGGACATCCCCCATAGACTCATGCCGAGTCAACTTGTAGACATGAATTCCACATGTCGTATGACTATTATCTTCCTGTCCTCATCAATTCCAGTCGACTAGGGACATCCCCCATAGACTCATGCCGAGTCAACTTGTAGACATGGATTCCACATGTCGTATGACTATTATCTTCTTGGCCTCATCAAGTCCAATCGACTGGGGACATCCCCCATAGACTCATGCCGAGTCAACTTGTAGACATGGATTCCACATGTCGTATGACTATTATCTTCTTGGCCTCATCAAGTCCAGTCGACCGGGGACATCCCCCATAGACTCATACCGAGTCAACTTGTAGACATGGATTCCACATGTCGTATGACTATTATCTTCCCGACCTCATCAAGTCCAGTCGACTGGGGACATCCCCCATAGACTCATGCCGAGTCAAATTGTAGACATGGATTCCACATGTCGTATGACTATTATCTTCCTGGCGTCATCAAGTCCAGTCGACTGGGGACATCCCCCATACACTCATGCCGAGTCAACTTGTAGACATGGATTCCACATGTCGTATGACTATTATCTTCATGGCCTCATCAAGTCCAGTCGACTTGGGACATCCCCCATAGACTCATGCCGAGTCAACTTGTAGACATGGATTCCACATGTCGTATGACTATTATCTTCCTGGCCTCATCAAGTCCAGTCGACCGGGGACATCCCCCATAGACTAATGCTGAGTCAACTTGTAGACATGGATTCCACATGTCGTATGACTATTATCTTCCTGGCCTCATCAAGTCCAGTCGACCGGGGACATCCCCCATAGACTCATGCTGAGTCAACTTGTAGACATGGATTCCACATGTCGTATGACTATTATCTTCCTGGCCTCATCAAGTCCAGTCGATTGGGGACATCCCCCATAGACTCATGCCGAGTCAACTTGTAGACATGGATTCCACATGTCGTATGACTATTATCTTCCTGGCCTCATCAAGTCCAGTCGATTGGGGACATCCCCCATAGACTCATGCCGAGTCAACTTGTAGACATGGATTCCACATGTCGTTTGACTATTATCTTCCTGGCCTCATCAAGTCCAGTCGACTGGGGACATCCCCCATAGACTCATTCCGAGTCAACTTGTAGACATGGATTCCACATGTCGTATGACTATTATCTTCCTGGCCTCATCAAGTCCAGTCGACCGGGGACATCCCCTATAGACTCATGCCGAGTCAACTTGTAGACATAGATTCCACATGTCGTATGACTATTATCTTTCTGGCCTCATCAAGTCCAGTCGACCGGGGACATCCCCCATAGACTCATGCCGAGTCAACTTGTAGACATGGATTCCACATGTCGTAGGACTATTATCTTCCTGGTCTCATCAAGTCTAGTCGACCGGGGATATCCCTCATAGACTCATGCCGAGTCAACTTGTAGACATGGATTCCACATGTCGTATGACTATTATCTTCATGGCCTCATCAAGTCCAGTCGACTGGGGATATCCCCCATAGACTCATTTTGAGTCAACTTGTAGACATGGAAGGCACATGTAGTATGACTGATATTCTGCCCTTCATCTGGTCCAATCGATTGGGTACTTCCCCAATGGCTCCAGTAGAGTCGAGTTCATTATCCCGACCATCATCTGGCTCAGACGACTGGGTACTTCCCCAATGGTTCTTGTAGACTCAAGTTGATAACTTGACATTCGTTTAGTTCAATTATTAGGCAGCATCAACGCTCGAGTACACCAACTTAATATGGCATCGTCCCAGGCGACCCATGCGTCAAGTATTCTCCAAGCTAATGACTCCTTGACTTAGAGAGTAGGGGACAAACTGTATGGGCCAAATTTGGGCCAAGGGCAATTTCGACCCTTCGCTCCAGGTCCACCGCTAAATACACCCCCGAAACTCTATAATCAAACCCCAAAGGCATGGCACAGGCCCAAGCCTAGTGAACACCGTCACCCACAATCGAAGGATCCTCCAAAGATCAGTCCACATACTGCCCAAGCTCGCGAACACCACTCATAACGTTACCAGCCTACAAACGGGCAAACACAATAAACACCCTTTATGGAGTCATCCGTAATTGACGCCCAACAGACAAGGCAATCAAACAGCAGTAAATACACCCCCGAAGGTGTGTATATATAAACGAATAGTATCCAAGAGGAAGGGGGAATCAACTCTCATAGTTCAACCATATTCTCTCCATAATTTTCAGTATCTCACATCAACCGCCCTCACGGCAGATCACAAGTATCAAGGTAATCTCTAGCCTTGCTTTTCCATTACTTTCGGCTCGTCTCCATCACTGACTTGAGCGTCGGAGTGCCCCCGGCACCCACCACACCGGTGGGCAGAACTCCCGCTCATTCTACCTTTGTTTTGCAGGATCGCTAGCGCCCCCAACTATAAATTCTCGATTGTGGACCTCGGACAAAATCCAGCCTCCACAACGGTCTCATCAATGATCCAAGTATGTACTTCAACTAATTTATATGATTTTTTCGATCAAACATCATGGCGATGTGATGATCGAATAAATCGCATCAGATGATAACCTTGCAATCCGCTGAAGAAAGCTGTTTCTCAACTGATGTTTGAGGGACCCGTACATAGTTCAGGTGTAGAACACCTGAGTGATTGGCTATAGGCCAAGTGGGAGATTGTTGGCCAATTATGACCCATAACATCACTATTTGTACATAACATGTTGTTGTTGTACAAATTAACTATGTGACAAAGGAAATTGCTCTTTTATCATTTGTAATTGGATTACCTGGATATATAAATGATAAAAGTCCTTATGATTAGTTCCGGATTAATAAGATATGAGACAATATTAATCCACAAAGGTTTAATCATTAAATATCCCTAGTCGTAGTATTATCGAGACTGGACATCGATAATACGGAATAGGCTAGTATTACACTTGTGCGTGTTATGGAAGCGTAACGACATAGTTCTCATATATTTGGGTATTGGATACTCATGCAAGTGTAATATGAGGTTATGTTTACCGATGTTACGGAAACAGCTTCGCTCTGGATAGACCCATCGCAATCCCATTGGTAGTATGGCTATGTTTCTATGGGAATCTGAATCAGGGTAGGTGTATTTGGTCTTAACCTGAGACTTGCATCGCTAATACTTGCGATAATCAGTATACTTTGGTTTTGGTCGTCCAGGGCTTTAACAGGATATGTGTATGCCTCTTCTGGGTATACTGAGAATTGTAGTGTATTGGGTGTGATGTCAAGATGGAAGTATCACTTCAGTCATATGGAGATGATGATCACGCAGGGATACAGAACTGGTACTCTAAGTGCTATAGCCATCGGGGAAGTATGACTAGGTCATGACTTTCCGATCATAAATAGACTAGTTTCTAGTGATCCGATATATGCTTCGTACGAGGCAAACACAACTCCAGCCCCAGGCCTTGCATGTGACATCCGATACTAGATCATAATACGCAATACTACGTATACTACGCCTGACAAAGATCTTGTATTCCGTAGCAGAATATTTCTGGAGAATTGGGTAGGCACGGTGCTTTGCTAGAAGCCAACCATGTCTTGTAAATCGGTAAATATGTGTTACCAGGTACGCACGTATTCAGATAGTCCGATAGCCGTATTTACAGCCAACATATCCAGGGATCTCTTGGTTCGCATCCCAAAGATTCACCGATGATGTTTGACTTGAACAATATTAATATGGGATTAATAGAGAGAGAATATTAATCTGCGATTAATAAAGAGAGAATATTAATCTGGGATTAATAAAGAGAGAAAATTAATCTGGGATTAATTACGGCAAGAATTAATCTAGGATTAATTATCAGAGAAAGAATTAATCTGGGATTAATTGCGTCGAGAATTTATCTGGGATTAAATTCGTCGAGAGGAGAGAACGCGATTAATTTGGAATTAATCGGTAAAATAAATTTAATAGTTAAATTATATTTTACTATTCAATTTATTTGATTGAGCTAAAATAATATATTAGATATATTAATTGAAATTGGATTTCAATGGCAAATTAAATTGAATTTTAATTTTAGCGAACGAATTAATTTGGAATTAATTCGTGAGCGATTTTCGAAATAATTTTACTAGGTATTATTATTTAAATTAAATTGGATTTAATTATATCGCGACGGAAAATTCGTTTAATCGGATTAAACGAATCCGAGACAGAAGTGTGTTGAGTAAGCCCACTTGAATTTTGAATTTAAAGAGTGGCCCACTTTACGTACATCATTAGTCATTTTGGTGATTGACGTGAGTGATGGGTTTTGATGGTATCTTATAAAACATTCAACACATTTAATTTTAGAAATAAATTACTCTAGCAGTTAGGCCGAATTGGCCTTGTTTGGAGCATGGCCGAATTGGCCATTGACGAATTGGCCGAATGGCCTTAGAAGGCCGAATTGAAAGCTTCGGCCGAAACTGGGCCACTGACTTCAATTTTAAATTGCCTTTATTTTGGAAATGAAAAGAAATGGCCACTGTTTTCATTTAATGGCTTAAAAGTCACATTTGACTTTTCAATATATATATAATTGGCTGAAAGCCTTTTAAGTTGTTGCTTTTGAAGTAAATAAAGTGGTGGCCAATTCAATCTCTCTCTCTCGATAATGGCCGAATAACAGAGAGAGCAAAACAGCTCTCTGGTTCATTACCATATTGGCCGATTGCTACCCTCTGGCAAATTTGTTTCTCCTAGGGAAATAAAATTTGTTTCACTTGTTCTTGCTAGCACATAAGGGAGTCAAAAAAGTGGTGATAGGGATACTCACCCATGAGTTTGTTACCACAATGAGGGCTTGAAAGCTTCAACATCCATGAAAAGTTTTGAAAGTCAAAGCCGATCAATGTAAGTTTATTCCGTAAACTTCTTGATTTTTTCACACACGAATCGCGCTTAGAGATCCCGTGACACGTCTAAGACACTAACAAAGCTGCATTAACAACTTGGTTTTGACTCTTTTTAATTTCTCTCAAGAATTTAAAGGTAAAAATACATAAAATTCCAAATGTGTAGATTTTGCATCGTGGTGGATTCGTGACCCTTAAAATTTCTAACATGGCAGGTTTGGAAGGAAATTTGAGGCTGTGACAATCATCGAGGGTTTAAAAAATATTTCTCTCGTATGTAATTAAATATTGATATATTTAATCAAATGTTAGTTAGAATCGGTATTTTTAGAATCGGATACGTGATCGAATTAGTGATCCAAAAAATTTAATGCGTTAGTGGTTCGACTGGTTGAAACGTTCTGAAAAAATCGGTAGAACCGACCTACATCACATATAATTTTACTAATTAAAAATTATAAAAAAATATTAAATTTCAATTTATTGGATTGGTTAATAACCGAATTAACCATAACCGACTGAAATATAATGGTTAATTAATTAATGGTTATGTGTCATAAATTGGTTAAATCGGTCACACTTTTATTTAACCGAAAATTTCGGTTACGGTTAAAAAATCAAGGATTAACCGACCGAACCGACCGATGCACACCCCTAGTCCCATTTCTAGCCAGGCTAGAGGTGGATATGAATACTTTGTAACCTTTACGGATGATGCATCGTGTTACGGTTATGTGTATCTTATGAGACACAAGTCGGAAACTTTTGAGAAATTCAAAGGGTTTTGACACGAAGTAGAAAAACAGACCGGTAAAAGTATTAAAACACTGCGGTCAGACCGTGGTGGAGAATACTTAAGCAATTAGTTTCTCGATTACCTGAAAGAATATGATATTCTTTCACAGTGGACTCTTCCCGGAACACCTCAATTGAATGGTGTGTCCAAACGGAGAAACCGAACTTTGTTGGACATGGTAAGGTCAATGATGGGTCGCACTGAGCTACCAATTTCCTTATGGGGATACGTATTGATCAGTGCAATACTTATTTTGAAAAAGGTTCCGTCAAAGTCTGTTGGACACTCCATATGAAATATGGACAGGAAAGAAACCAGGTTTCTCATTCCTAAAGATTTGGGGAAGTTGGGCATATGTTAAACGTTTGGATGGTACGAAACTAGAACCCAAATCGGATAAGTGCCTATTTTTAGGTTATCCTAGGGAAACCAAAGGATATTACTTTTACAACCCAATAGAAAACAAGGTATTTGTTGCTCTCCATGCGGTTTTCCTGGAGAAGGAATTCCTAAATACAGTGGTAAGTGGGAGGAAAGTAGAACTCGATGAAAATCAGAGTGATACTGTTCCTGGCACCGACTCCCTCACGGAACACGAACAGTTCATCAGGGATGAGACTGTACCACAATCTTCTAATATACAAGAACCGCGTAGATCGGAGAGAGTCAGAAAACAACCTGAGAGGTATGGGTTTCTGATCTCACCTCATGTAGATATTAATCTCATTAAGGAAGATGAAACAGCTACGTATGGGGAAGCGATACAAGGTATCGACTCCGCTTTATAGCAAGATTCCATGAAGTCCGAAATGGATTCCATGTATACCAACCAAGTTTGGACACTGGTTGATGCACCAAAAGGAGTTAAGCCGATTGGTTGTAAATGGGTCTTCAAGAAGAAGACGGACATGGATGGCAACATATAAACGTACAAAGCTAGGCTTATAGCGAAAGGGTATCGTCAACGACAGGGTGTCGATTACGAGGAAACATTTTCACATGTTGCCATGATTAAATCCATTCGGATAATGCTTGCTATTACTGCATATTTCGATTATGAAATATGGCAGATGGACGTCAAAACCGCTTTCCTTAACAAAAACCTTTTGGAGGATGTTTATATGTAACAGCCTGACGGTTTTGTCGTACCAAAACATGCAAACAAGGTTTGAAAGTTAAATCGATCCATTTATGGATTGAAGTAAGCATCGCGTTATTGGAACCAACATTTTGATGAGATCATAACAGAATATGGTTTCATTCAAAACGAAGATGATTCTTGTGTATATAAGAAGGTTAGTGGGAATGCACTGACATTCATTGTCATTTATGTTGATGATGTATTGCTTCTTGGCAATGGCATTCCCATGCTACAATCGGTGAAAGCTTGGATTTCATTAAAATTCTCCATGAAAGATCTATGAGAAGCAGCCTTTATTCTGTGAATATGGATCTACCATGATAGATCTAGAAATCTGCTTGGACTCTCCCAGAGCTCGTACATTGATAAAGTGTTGAAGGGATTCAACATGGATCAGTCTAAGAGGGGGCTGCTTCCAGTGTCAAATGGTGTCTCGCTATCTAAGGACACGTGTCCTAAAACTAAAGATGAGAGAGATAACATGAGTCAGATCTCGTTCGCTTCTGCTGTCGGATCGATCATTTATGCCATGATATGTACACGACCTGATGTCTCATATGCTTTGAGCATGTGCAGTCGCTATCAGGCCGATCCATGTGATGGTCACTGGATTGCTGTTAAGAACATCCTTAAGTATCTTAGACGAACTAAGGATGCTTTCTTATTCTATGGAGATGGAGAACTTGAGGTGACTAGGTTCACCGATGCAAGTTTCCAAACCGATAAAAATGACTCTAAATCGCAATTGGGGTACATATTTTGTTTGAACAACGGAGCAGTGACCGGCGTAAACACACACGTATAACGCAAGCGTACGTATCGTTCAAGTAGTATAAAAAGTATCAATCCCACGAGGACTTAATACCTAATCTACTAATTTTATGAGGTCAAATGATTACTAGTATCTAACAAGTTGATTGATTGATTTGAAATGGTGATGATTCTAAATTTAAAAAGAAGTAAATAAAATTGCACAAAAGTATGTTTAAGAAAATTCAATATTAAAAACTATCTAGGGTTGTGAATCTTTCTAATATCTTTTAAAAAATGAAGTGATATTTCATGGTTGTGTAATAAATCGGTTTACTAACCTGGAACACTAAATTATGCAAAAGCCTCTGTCGATGGTCAGACGTAAATACCCAGTTTAACCAATTGAACCATATGTCTATGTCAACCAAATTCTCTGGATTCATTAAGTTTAAGTTCCAATTATGGCTACCCCCGCCCGACAGGTATATGTCTATCCTGTAAGGAAATCTATTAAAGGGTTATCTATCCTCAAAGAAGATCGTGGGCTATTAAGTCTAAGGCTGAAACCTAAAATTCCTTTGTCAAGTTTATTTTAGATTTACCACATCAATCTTATTGGTGATCAGACAACAAGAAGCATTAAGCTTAAGACTTAATAAGTAAACCTTTAATTTACCCAAACTATAAAATTACCCCTTATAAACCGGTGATATTAGAATTCATCACAACCCCAGATAACTAACTTAGTTACGACACATAACTACGGCTAGTAAAAACTTAAAAGTAAAATACATAAAGTAAAAATGCTGAAAAGTAATTGCGGTAAAGTAAAAGCTGAAAAGTAAATTACAATAAAATAAAATGCTAAGGTAAAATGATCAACTTTTACTATTTACTATTTAGATATCTCCCTTAATATAATATATTAACTTGTGATTATTTTACCAACCGTCCATATAGGCGGTAACCTGATTAAGTCAAATTAAGTCCAACCAGCCATAAAGGCGGAACCAAAATAAACCTGCCATATAGGCGGTAAGAAAATTTAATTTCCAACCGACCAATTTGGCGGTATCATTGATTAGTCAGGTTTAAAATAGATTAAAATGAATTACCAACCGACCAATATAGCGGTATCCTTTTTAAGTCAAATTTTAAATAGTGAATATATTATATTTAAGGGAGATTAATCTAAATAGCAATAGTAAAAGAATTACCTTTCACCATAGCAGGGGGAAATTACCTCCTCTTAGTGAATAGTAAAAACGGTAAAAAGTAAAGAAAGTAAATTACTATTATTACAGAACGTAATTAAAATTAATTACAAAACTAAAATTTAAAAGAAACTAGATAGAAAACTCCCTATTTACATCAGAGAAATTAAAGAGGAAGGTAAATCTGAAACTGAAATTTCAAGCTCTATTTATAGGCGTCAGTAGGGGGTCCGCATCGCGACATGAAGCTCACGTCGCGACACGCGTGATTGTCGATGTGGCATCTTCTGGTTTGTCGGGTAGGATCTGGATAAGGTGATAAGGTGACACGTGGCAAGGCGTCTGGGAGCTCAATGATTGCAACACGTGGCGGCTCATGATTGGCTGATTTCAGAATCTTATCTGCCACGTGTCAATTCGGATAAATGAGTCAATAATTGAGCTGCCGTGGCGATGATGTGCGACACGTGGCGAAAGTGATTGTCGGCACCATATGATGATGACATGTGGCACGCTGTGATTGGCTGATGATGATGTGGCAATGGCGTGGCACTTTGACTCGATCAACCGGTGATGTGGATGATGGCGTGGCAGACACGTGGAGTGACACATGGCGACACGTGGCGATGGCGACTGTCGGCACCGTAGGATGATGACACGTGGCACGACGCACGTTAGTAGATCGATTTTAATGGTGACACGTGGCATGGCGCACGTTAGCAATTTCAAATTTCTCAGATTCTGACTTGTGGACCCGATGCACGTTAGCAAGTCATGGTGTATGTTAGGCGTCACGAAACCAAAGGCTTGCGCGTCGCGACGCGACAAAATTACCAAAATGCTATTTTTTCCAATTTTCACTGTTTTGGTCCCAAATCACCTCCAGAATGTCCTTAAACTTTATTTATCTAGAAAATAACACAAAACGCATCAAACTATTCACAAAACTCAAGAAACTATACAAAATATTAGGTTAAATGAGTGGGAAATAGTGATATAATTATCACTCATCACACACCCAAACCTAACATTTTGCTAGTCCTCGAGCAAAACATAGAATAAAATAACATAAACATTTTTAAGATAAAATTTAACTAAGCCACTTTCATAGGGATCACGGTTGCATTTAGCGTATGCAACAAGCCTTTAAACCCCTAGGTGTCCCTAGTGGACGAGTTGTAGTCTCGTGAGGGTTTACATCAATGATACCCACAAACATTTTACAAAAGTAAAAAGGTAGTGAAACTAATGCACACAAAAGCAAAAAGACAAGAGAAAAGAGAATAAAGAAGTTAGTGACTAATCAGGTGAAACTTCTACTCCAAGTTACTAGTTGTTTTCTTTCTTTCTAAATTACTGAATAAGTAAATTCTCCGATTATTTTTACCATTCTCTATACACACAGCCAACAAAATATTAATCAACTCATTTTTGCCCAAAACAGTCACAAATGCAGTTGATAAGAGAGTAATATTTTTTCCTAAAGTTTTATCGGAATTCACACCTTTTTGTAATAATGGAATAAATTTTCTCATTTTTCTGATTTTATTCTTTGATTTTTTGATTTTTTTTTATTTATATACAATATCTTCCATCTATGTAGCGAGTGTTGGGTCGGTGGCTCCTAAACCAGTTGGCTTTAGGGCACCAGGTGTTAAGACACCCATACGGACTTAATTACTCAGACTTCAGATATATATATATATATAATATATATATATATATATATAATATATATATATATATTGCAACATCCTTGATCCATGTAGCGAGCTTTGGGCCAGTGACTCCCAAACCATTTGGCTTTAGGGCACTAGGTGTTAAAACACCCTTACAGACTTAATAACTCGGATCTCTGACTTTTTTTTTTATTCCATCACTTTTTGAGATGATTCCTCCAATTAAACTAGAGCACTGAATATTACAAACTTTTCAATTTTAGCTCATGTCCGTATGTTACAATACATGTTAATAATATCTGCTAACTGAGCATATGAAGATCCATTTTAGTCTGTTTTATGGAGAATTTACAAATTAAATAATTTAAAATGAAATAAACAAAAATTAACTTGTTTCAAAAATGGTTTGAGATACGTCTCAGGAGTGGAAATTCCTTACACAGCTATCTCTTACCAATTTCACCTTTTTAGTCAAAATCAAAACACAAAAACACAAAATATTTTTGTAATTTTTGAAAATTTTTCAATTTTTTTTTGTATTTTTCGAAAAATTTGGGACTAAAAATAAAAACAACACGCATACTAAAAACAAGGTACTGATCAACTAATTCCCTCCCCCAAACCTAAATGAGATATTGTCCCCAATGTCTTAAACAATAGAAGAAGAGTTTAGAAGATAATACCTGGTTAGATGAAATTCTACAGGAAATGAAAGGTTAAGATCCAGATTAATCTGACGCCTCTTACCACGATCGTCCTTGGAAAAATTTATCTTTGAAAGGATAGGGTCAACTTGTGGTTCATAAGCTCAGATTTGGTCAATTAGATCTGGCGCAGTTCTGGCAGTGAAGATGAGTTTTTTTAAAGGTTTTGACACGAACCCATTTCTACGAGCAACATCAAGAAACACACAAAGAAAATCATAAAATCCATCAACGTTAAACAGTCCAATTGGTTTCTAGTGTATGTTCAAGTTCGCCCAAGATAGCACTATAAAAATTTCCTCCAATGTACCCAAGCCACCTCGCAAAGCAATAAAAGCATCAGCACGGTTAATCATTTCTACCAATCGTTCAGACATACCTGGCACGATCAGTTCATCTCCGTTTGATGGTCCAATAAGATTTGCCTCCGCCAAGGGTTTTGGAATGATTCCCAAAACATGACTGCCTCCTTCCTGTACGGCTTTTGAAACGATCCCCATAAGTCCAAGATTGCCTCCGCCATATACTAAGTGCATATTCCTTGCAGCTAAGACTCGACCCAATTCATGTGCTGCTTCTACGTATTGTGGCTTAACACCAACACTAGTACCGCAAAGCACACAGATGTTTTCAACTCGTCTTCTTGAAGTGGCTTCCATGTTTTACTCTGGATGTCTTCAAAAATGCAATGATGAGTGGTAAATCTATCACTATTTCCCACTCATTTAACCTAATATTTTGTATAGTTTCTTGAGTTTTGTGAATATTTTGATGTGTTTTGTGTTATTTTGTAGATAAATAAAGTTTCAGGACACTCTGGAGGTGATTTGGGCCAAAACAGTGAAAATTGGACGAAAAGGGCATTTTAGTAATTTCCCGCATCGCGACGCCTAACGTGCGCCGAACAGTGCTAACGTGCGCCGGGTCCACAAATCAGAATCTGAGAAAAGTTTGACTTTGCTAACGTGCGTCATGCCACATGTCACCATCACAGCCGATCTGCTAACATGCGCCGTGTCACGTGTCATCATCCTACGGTGCCAACAGTCGCCATCGCCAGATGTCACCACATGTCACTCCACGTCATTGCCACATCATTTTCCACAGCACCAGGTTGACCGAGTCAAACTGCCATGTCATCGCCACATCATCATCAGCCAATCAGGAAGTGCCACGTGTCGCAATTCTATGGTGCCGACAGTCACTTTGCCACGTCAGCATCAATCATTGACTCTCTTATCCCTATCTGACACGTGGCGAGTAAGAATCTAGCCGACCAATCAGAAGCCGCCATGTGTCACAATAATTGTGCCCCAACCACCTTGCCACGTGTCACCTTATCACCTTATCCAGAATCTTCAACCGACGAACCAGAAGCTGCCACGTCGACCAAACAGGCGTCGTGACGCGAGCTGGGCGTCGCGACGCCGACCCCTATAATTAGAGCGCGAAATTCCAGTTTCAGTTGGACCATTCTCTCTCACTTCTTTGGTGTAAAGAGGGAGTTTCTCTCTCTAGTTTCTTTTAGTTTTTAGTTTTGTAATTAATTTTAATTACGTTTTGTAATAATAGTAATTTATTTTCTTTATTTTTTTTTACAGTTTTTACTATTTACCATGAGGAGGTAACTTCCTCAGCTAGGGTGAAAGGTAATTCTTTTACTATTGCTATTTAGATTAATCTCCCTTTAATATAATATATTCACTATTTAAAATTTGACTTAAAAAAGATACCGCTATATTGGTTAGTTGGTAATTCATTTTAATCTGGTTTAAACCTGACTAATCAAGGATACCGCCAGATTGGTCGGTTGGTAATTAAACTTTCTTACCGCCTATATGGCAGGTTCATGGAAAAATCTTTTTACCGCCTTAATGGCTGGTTGTACTTAATTTGACTTAATCAGGTTACCGCCTATATGGCTGGTTGGTAAAATAATCACAAGTTTATATATTATATTATGGGAGATATCTAAATTAGTAGTAGTAAAAGTAATTCCTTTTACCTTAGCATTTTATTTTATTGTAATTTACTTTTCAGTATTTATTTTACCATATTTTTACTTTATGTCTTTTATTTTCAAGTTTTTACTAGCCCTAGTTATGCGTTGTAACTAAATTTGTTATCTGGGGTTGTGATGACTTTTAATATCACCGGTTTATAAGGTGTTAGATTATAGTTTGGGTAATATAAAGATTTATTTATTGAGTCTTAATCTTAATGCTTTTTATTAACTGGCCACTAATAAAATTGATCTGGTAATTCTAAAATGAACTAGACATAGGGATTTTAGGTTTCAGCCTTAGACTTAATAGCCCACGATCTTCATTGAGGATAGATAACCCTTTTAATAGATTTCCTTACAGGATAGACAAATACCTGTCGGGCGGGGGTAGCCATAAATGAAACTTAAACTTAATGAATCCAGATAATTTGGTTGACATAGACATATGGTTCAATTGGGTTAAACTGGGTATTTGTGTCTGACCATCGACATATGCTTACACATAATTTAGTGTTCCAGGTTAATAAATCAATATATTACCCAACTTTAAGATAACCACTTCATCTTTAAAATGATATTGGAAGAAATCACAACCCTAGATAGTTTTCATATTGAATTTTCTTAAATCTACTTTTGAATAATTTTATTTACTTGTTTTTAAATTCAAATTCATCACCATTTCAAATCAATCAAACAACCTGATAGATACTAGTAATCATTTGACCTCATAAAATTAATAGCTTAGATATTAAGTCCTTGTGGGATCGATATTTTTATACAACTTGAATGATACGTGCGCTTGCGTTATACGTGTGTGTTTATGCCGGTCAAGTTTTTGGCGCTTTGTCGGGGACTTATTTATCTTTCACTATTAGTGTAGGGGTTAGATACGTTACTTGTATCGAATTTCTTTTTACTTATTGTTTTTTTTTCTTGTGTTTCAGGTTCTCAGAAACTACATGAGACGAACCAGAAGCTTTGAACTCCGACCGCTCGACCCAGAAATTGAAAGAACTATCAGACAGTTGAGAAGGAAAAGACGAGAAGACCAAGAAGCTTTAGTCAACATGGAACCTGAACCTTTGGAGGTTGCACCACCAATTCCCATTCGAGACAGAACCATTCCGGTGATTGACAGACTCATTTCTTTTGTTGTACTTCCTCTCTTACCAGCAAATGCGGGTGACATCAAAATATGCATTCAGATGATTCAACAGTCAGTTCAGTTTGGGGGGAATGCAACTGAAGATCCTAATGCCCACATCAGCAACTTCCTAGAAGTTTGCGGCACTTTCAATTACAATCGAGAAGCTGAAGAAGCAATGAGACTGCGTATTTTTCCATACTCCTTGAAGGATAGAGCCAAAGCTTGGCTACATTCACTACCAGCAGGTTCCATCACAACTTGGAACACTTTAGCCACCAAATTTCTTGCAAAGTACTTTCCACCAGCCAGAACTGGAAAACTGAGGAATGACATCACATCCTTTGTACAACAAGATTCAGAAACTCTCTACGAAGCTTAAGAAAGGTAAAAAGATTTGCTCCGGAAATGTCCTTATCATGAGATTCCAAAATGGCTTCAAGTCCAAACCTTCTATAATGGACTTTCTGGACTGATGAGAACCACAATCGATGCTGCTGCTAGAGGAGCTTTAATGGAAAAAGGAGAAGATCAAGCCTGTGACCTATTCGAAGAAATGGCCAACAACAATTCCTTGTGGCCAACAGAAAGGAGCATGATCCAAAGAATTATAGGAATTTATGAAAGTGGAGCCAATACAACAGTCAACGCCAAGCTGGATCAGATATGCAAATTCATGGAGACTCTCAGCACTGGATCCACAAGTTCACCATATGGAGGAGCACCAGAACCAAACCAACTTGAAGAGACGGTGAATTTTTTCAATAATTTCAACAGACAGGGGAACAATCCATATTCCAACACCTACAACCCATGGTGGAGGAATCATCCCAATTTTTCATGGAGCAACAATTCAGGGCCACAGAACTATCCACCACCTGGATTCCAGCAACAGAACAAAGGCCAGGAACATGCAAATGAACCAGGAATAGCAGAAGTGCTGACTCAATTAAAAAGGTACGATGCAATGTTTCAGAGCCAATCTGCTTCCATCAAAGCACTGGAGAATTAAATCGGACAACTGGCCAATGATCAGAGTTACAGACCGCCAGAGAATCTTCCCAGCAACACAGAACCAAATCCAAGGAACATGGGAAATGAGCAGTGTCATGCCATCATGTTAAAAAGCGGTACTGAAATCAACAAAGATGTTGGAGCCAAAACAACTGCTGAGGAAGTTCCAAAAGAAACAGGGCAACTGACGGAGGAAAAAGAAGCAAAGGAAAAAGAACAGATCATTCCACCTCCACCTTTTCCTCAGCGTCTTCAGAAGAACAAATTGGACAAGCAATTTTCTCGGTTCCTGGAGATCTTCAAAAAGCTGCATATCAACATTCCATTTGCAGAAGCGTTGGAACAAATGCCCAGCTATGCCAAATTCATGAAAGTCATTCTTTCACGAAAGCAGAGATTGGGAGATTACGAGACAGTAGCATTATCAGAAGAATGCAGCGCTATCATTCAGAGGAAACTTCCCCCAAAGTTGAAAGATCCTGGCAGTTTCACTATTCCTTGCATCATAGGAGAACATAACTTTGGTAAGGCTTTATGTGATTTAGGTGCAAGTGGTAACTTGATGCCTTTTTCTATTTTCAGGAAAATGTAGATTGGAGAAATAATGCCAACTTCAGTCTCACTACAACATGCTGATAGAACGCTCATATTTCCAAGAGACTTAGTTGAAGATGTGCAGGTCAAGGTTAACAAATTCATTTTCCCAGCAGATTTTATTGTCCTTGATATGGAGGAAGACGCAGACGTGCCAATCATCCTCGGGAGACCATTCTTGGCTACAGGTCGAACCATTATTGATGTATAAAAAAGAGAATTAACCATGAGGGTACATGACCAAGAAGTAACATTCAATGTTTTCAAGGCCATGAATTTCCCAGATGATGAAAAGAAGGAGGAATGTTTCAGACTTGATGTGATACACAGTACCATTCAGAACTCCAATGCAATGCAAAGTTCTATTGACAAACTTAAAACATGTCAATTGCTTGTGGAGCCTAAAGATAAAGCGTCTTTTGCACTTAAAGAGCCAATTCTTGCACTACAAGCAACAGAAGAGAAAAAGATCCACCAGCTCAACGAATTGGAGGAGTTTCTAATACAGCCTTTTAAGGATGCCAAATTGTACAAAGAAAAGGCCAATAAAAGTCATGATGAGAAGTTAGTGCGTATACAACTGGAACCAGGGTAGAAGGTATTGTTAAACAAATCAAGGGTGAAATTCTTCCCATGGAAGCCAAAATCACGGTGGTCAGGTCCATTTGTGATCACCAAGGTTTTACCAGACAGAGCCGTTGAGATACATGATCCTGACTCCAACAAAACTTTCAAGGTTAAAAACAAGCATGTTAAGCACTACTGGGAAGAATCATTTGAGCGACAAAAATAAAATGTTACACTTTCAGATCCAGCTTAACGTTCGAGAAGTCACGTCTAGCTAACGACGTTTAAACTTAGCGCTCGCAGTGAGGCAACCTATGCAATTTGTGTATATAGTGTGATCTGGTGTGTTTTATTTTTGTGTGTTTATTTTTTGCAGGTAAAGTCATTTAACGATGAAAGAAGCTCTCGCAAATCTTCACAAGCAATTTCCTTTTCTCCCTAAAAAATCTATGATGAAAGCTTACAAAGCTCGTTTGGAACGGATGAGGTTACTGATGATCAAAGGTATTCCTACTGACATTCATTCGATTATTGAAGCACGGGTCTGATTGGCAGGTGAGTCTTCTGGCTTTTTATTTCACATCTGCCTGGTTTAGGAAGGAGCACTTATGCTAAAAAGAGAAGAGCCAAAAGAATATGTGTTTGTTATAAATGTGCACGCTGGAATTGCAATACTCGTTATCGTTCTTTAGGAATGGTGTCTGATAATCGCGAAGACAAAATTAAATTCATTAGAGATGGCTTGAGTAAGTAGTCTTTAGATGATATATCTTCGACTCTTGAGACGCATCCTAGTGGATATGTTCACATAGCCTTTCGCAAATTACATACACAATTTCAAAAATAAAGACAACAGTTAAGTCTTGGGAATCTGACTAAAAAAGACCCCGTTTGCCAATTTATAAGAAAATTGGATGGGAAGCTTGTCCCTGACGCATAGACGTCAATCAAGCTGTAAATTCTTGAACATATTATATCTCTTTGTCTTTTCCTAATAATTGAGATTTGTTTTATTGTTTTCTTTTATTTTCTCCGACAGGATCCATACATTTTTTACTATCACGATTTGTTTTACTGTTTAACTAATAATTATCATTTGGCAGGTACTAGTGCTATTATTTTACTCACCCATTTCAGGTGTTATAAATTCAACTCATCATTGCACTTTTGAAGACATCCAGAGTAAAACATGGAAGCCACTTCAAGAAGACGAGTTGAAAACATCTGTGTGTTTTGCGGTAGTATTGTTGGTACTAAACCACAATACGTAGAAGCAGCACAAGAATTGGGTCGAGTCTTAGCTGCAAGAAATATGCACTTAGTATATGGCGGATGCAATCTTGGACTAATAGGGATCGTTTCAAAGGCCGTACAGGAAGGAGGCAGTCATGTCTTGGGAATCATCCCAAAACCCTCGGCAGAGGCAAATCTTATTGGATCATCAAACGGAGAGGAACTGATCGTGCCAGGTATGTCTGAACGACTGGTAGAAATGATTAACCGTGCTGATGCTTTTATTGCTTTGCCAGGTGGCTTGGGTACATTGGAGGAAATGTTTACTGTGTTATCTTGTGCGAACCTGAACATACACCAGAAACCGCTTGGACTGTACAACGTTGAAGGATTTTATGATTTTCTTTGTGTGTTTCTTGATGATGCCCGGAGAAATGGATTCGTGTCAAAACCTTTAAAAGAACTCCTCTTTACTGCCAGAACTGCTCCGGATCTAATTGACCAACTCTTAGCCTATGAACCACAAGTTGACCCTATCCTTTCAAAGATAAATTGGTCCGAGGACGATCATGGTAAGAGGCGTCAGATTAATCTGGATCTTAACCTTTAATTTCCTGTAGAATTTCAGCTAACCAGGTACTATCTTCTAAACTCTTCTTCTACTATTTAAGACATTGGGGACAATGTCTCATTTAGGTTTGGGGGAGGAAATTAGTTGATCAGTACCTTGTTTTTAGTTTGTGTGTTGTTTTTATTTTTAGTCCAAAATTTTTTGAAAAATACAAAAAAAAATTGAAAAATTTTCAAAAATTACAAAAAATATTTTGCGTTTTTGTGTTTTTATTTTGACTAAAAGGGTGAAATTGGTGAGAGATAGCTGAATAAGGAGTTCCCACTCCTGATACGTGTCTCAAACCCATTTTCGGAACAAGTTAATTTTTGTTTATTTCAATTTGAATTATTTAATTTGTGAATTCTCCATAAAATTGATTAAAATGGATCTTCATATGCTTAGTTGACAAGTATTATCAACATATATAGTAACATACGGACATGAGCTAAAATTGAAAAGTTTGTAATATTCAGTGCTCTAGTTTAATTGGAGGAAGCATCTCAAAAAGCAATGGAGTAAAAAAAAACTGAGATCCGAGTTATTAAGTCTGTAAGGGTGTTTTAACACCTAGTGCCCTAAAGCCAACTGGTTTGGGAGTCATTGGCCCAAAGCTCGCTACATGGATCAAAGATGCTACAAAAATATATATATCTGAAGTCTGAGTAATTAAGTCCGTAGGGTGTCTTAACACCTGGTGCCCTAAAGCCAACTGGTTTGGGAGCCACCGACACAAAGCTCGTTACATAGACGGAAGATATTGTATATAAGTAGAAAAAAATCAAAAATCAAAGAAAAAAAATCAGAAAAATCAGAAAAATTATTCCATTGCTACAAAAAGGTGTGAAATCTGATAGAACTTTAGGACAAAAATATTACTCTCTTATCAACTGCACTTATGACTGTTGTGGGCAAAAATGAGTTGTTGAATATTTTGTTGGATGTGTATATGAAGAATGGTAAAAATAATCGGAGAATTTACTTATTCAGTAATTTAGAAAGAAACAAAACAACTAGTAATTTGGAGTAGAAATTTCACCTGATTAGTCACTAACTTCTTTATTCTCTTTTCTGTTGTCTTTTTGCTTTTGTGTGCATTAGTTTCACTACTTTTTTACTTTTATAAAATATTTGTGGGTATCATTGCTGTAAACCCTCACGAGACTACAACTCGTCCACTAGGGACACCTAGGGGTTTAAAGGCTTGTTGCATACGCTAAATGCAACCGTGATCCCTACGAAAATGGCTTAGTTAAATTTTATTATGTTATTTTATTTTGTGTTTTGCTCGAGGACTAGCAAAATGTTAGGTTTGTGGGTGTGATGAGTGGTAAATCTATCACTATTTCCCATTCATTTAACCTAATATTTTGTATAGTTTCTTGAGTTTTGTGAATATTTTGATGTGTTTTGTGTTATTTTGTAGATAAATAAAGTTTCAGGACACTCTGGAGGTGATTTGGGCCAAAACAGTGAAAATTGGACAAAAAAGGGCATTTAGGTAATTTCCAGCGTCGCGACGCCAAGACCTTCAGCGTCGCGACGCCTAACGTGCGCCGAACAGTGCTAACGTGAGCCGAGTCCACAAATCAGAATCTGAGAAAAGTTTGAGTTTGCTAACGTGTGTCGTGCCACGTGTCACCATCACAACCGATCTGCTAACATGCGCCGTGCCACTGTTGGACAATTATGACCCATATCATCACTATTTGTACAGATCATGGTGTTGTTGTACAAATTAACTATGTGACAAAGGAGATTACTCTCTTATCATTTGTGATTAGATCACCAAGATGTATAAATGATAGGAGGTCCATATGATTAGTTCCTGGATTGAGAATGATATGAGACGGTATCAGTCCACGAAGGATTAATCATTAAATATCCCTAGCCAGAGTATTATCGAGATTGGACATCGATAATGCGTAAAAGACTAGAATTACATTTTTACGCGTTGTGAGGGCACAACGACATAGTTCTCATATATTTGATTATAGGATGCTCATGCAAGTGTAATAGGAGGTTGTGTTTTACCGATGGTACGGGAAACAGCTTCGCTCTGGATAGACCCCCTCGGAATTCCATTGGTAGTATGACTATGTGTCTATGGAAGTCTGAAATCAGGGTAGGTGTATTTGGTCTTAACCTGAGACTTGCACCGCTAATACTTGCGACAATCAATATACTTTGGTTTTGGTCGTCCAGGGCTTTAACCGGTTTCTGTGTACGCCTCTTCTGGGTATATCGAGAATCGTAGTGTGTTGGGTGTGATGTCAAGACGGAAGTATCACTCCAGTCATAGTGGAGATGATGTCACGTAGGATACAGGACTGGTGCTCCTATATGCTGCAGCTGTCGGGATATTATGACTAGGTCATGTATATCCGATTATAGAGACTAGTTACTAGACATCTGACATGTGCTTCGTACGGGGCAGACACAGTTCCAGCCCCAGACCTAGCACGTGAGAGTCCGATACTGGATCGACATACGCAATACTACGTATACTACGCCTGATATAGACCCTTATATTCCTGTAAGGATATTTCTGGAGAATTGGGTAGGCATGGCGCTTTGCTAGAAGCCAACCTTGTCTTGTAAATCGGTACAAACGTAGTACGAGGTACTTACGTGTTCGGATAGTCCGACGACCGAATTTACTGCCAACATATCCGGGGATCTCATGGGTCGCTTCCCGAAGATTCACCGATGACGTATGACTCGTACTTTTATTAATCTGGGATTAATAAGATGAGAGAGCAAATTAATCTGGGATTAATTGAGGAGATATTTTATCTGAGATAAAATATAAATTAAAGAGAGATAACGATTAATTTGGAATTAATCGATAAAATAATATATTAGATATATTATACAAAATTAGATTTCGAATCGGAATTAAAATTAGATTTTAATTCGGGCGAACGAGTTAATTTAGAATTAATTCGTTAGCGACGTGAATAGTGATTTCGCTAGGCATAATCATTTAATTACGTCGCAACGAAAAATTCGTTAATTTGGAATTAGCGAACCCGAGCCCGGGATTGTTTGCGAGCGCATTCGCATTTCGAATTCGAGTGCGGCACGCAAGTCAAATCAAGCGTCAAATCATTAGTCGCATCAAGCGTCAAATCATTAGTCACTTTGAGTGATGTGACAACTTGTCACTTGATTGACATGAGTGATGTGAATAGTTGATGGAAGTGGTTGGAATTAATTGCCTTGACTTTTTGTATTTGATAAATCAATTATTTGATTTTTTTGTAATGAAAAATTGTGTATTAGATACACAAAATCAAATACAAAATAAATATCCATCATTCTCTCTCTTTGTTCACGTTTTTGGAGCCAAAAACTCTTTTCTCTCTCTCTGCCATTTGGCCATTTTCTTCACTGGTTTTTCTGGGCAGAAACCGTGAGATGGGAAGCAAAAGTGTGATGATTTTGTTGCAAAATCATCAAGAGCTAGCACTCCGAGAGACATGTGAAGGTGATAGGGAAGTCCACCCATGAGCTTGGAATCATTCGACGAAGCTTGGAGCTTGTTCAAGGAGCACCAAAGACCGAATTTGGAGGAGCCGCAGCAGCTCACTGCCGTGAGGTCCAAAGGAAGCAAAAAAGTTTTTTTGTCTTCACTCGCGTCGCTCAACCGATCATTGTGAGTATTCCGCAACTCCGTGATGTATTTGCATGTTTATTTTATGCTTGTTAATCGATCCTCGGGGCCGTAGAAACTCCAACAGCCACGTGTCATCATCATACGGTGCCGACAGTCACCATCGCCATGTGTCGCCACGTGTCACTCCACATCATTGCCATGTCATCGTCCACATCACCAGGTTGACGGAGTCAAACTTCCACGTCATCATCAGCCAATCAGGAAGTGCCACGTGTCGCAA
This sequence comes from Zanthoxylum bungeanum, assembly GCA_019454045.1. Lineage (NCBI taxonomy): Eukaryota > Viridiplantae > Streptophyta > Magnoliopsida > Sapindales > Rutaceae > Zanthoxylum > Zanthoxylum bungeanum. The sequence goes on along the minus strand of SKCR01036993.1, from coordinate 111,629 downwards.
TTCTATGGTGCCGACAGTCATTTTGCCACGTCAGCGCCACGTCAGTATCCAACATTGACCCTCTATCCCTATCTGACACGTGGCGGATAAGAATCTAGCCGACCAATCAGAAGCCGACACGTGTCACAATAATTGAGCCCCAACCACCTTGCCACGTGTCACCTTATCACCTTATCCAGAATCTTCAACCGACGAACCAGAAGCTGCCACGTCGACCAAACGGGTATCGCGACGGGAGCTGGGTACTGACCCCTATAAATAGAGCGCGAAATTCCAGTTTCAGTTGGACCATTCTCTCTCACTTCTTTGGTGTAAAGAGGGAGTTTCTCTCTCTAGTTTCTTTTAGTTTTTAGTTTTGTAATTAATTTTAATTACGTTCTGTAATAATAGTAATTTACTTTCTTACCGCCTATATGGCAGGTTCATGGACAAATCTTTTTACCGCCTTAATGGCTGGTTGGACTTAATTTGACTTAATCAGGTTACCGCATATATGGCTGGTTGGTAAAATAATCACAAGTTTATATATTATATTATGGGAGATATCTAAATTAGTAGTAGTAAAATTAATTCATTTTACCTTAGCATTTTATTTTATTGTAATTTACTTTTTCAGTATTTATTTTACCGCATTTTTACTTTATGTCTTTTATTTTCAAGTTTTTACTAGCCCTAGTTATGTATTGTAACTAAATTAGTTATCTGGGGTTGTGATGACTTTTAATATCACCGGTTTATAAGGGGTTAGATTATAGTTTGGGTAATATAAAAATTTATATATGAGTCTTAATCTTAATGCTTTTTATTAACTGGCCACTAATAAAATTGATCTGGTAATTCTAAAATGAACTAGGCATAAGGATTTTAGGTTTCAGCCTTATACTTAATAGCCCACGATCTTCCTTGAGGATAGATAACCCTTTAATAGATTTCCTTACAGGATATACATATACCTGTCGGGCGGGGGTAGCCATAATTGGAACTTAAACGTAATGAATCTAGATAATTTGGTTGACATAGACATATGGTTCAATTGGGTTAAACTAGGTATTTGTGTCTGACCATCGACAGAGGCTTACACATAATTTAGTGTTACCAAATTATGTTGGACATGATTTAATCTTGATAAGCATGATTAATTGTACAAATTTGTGTTTTGGAAATATTGATTTGGGTAATTAATTGTGTAATACACTTTATGTAATTAAATTGTGAAATTGAGTTTTTGTAATTTAATTATTTTGGGCCTATTTTGTGAAATTGGGCTTAAGTGTTGTAATTGGGCTTATTGGGCTTGGTTGTACTAAGTTGGGTTTAGGCAAAATTGGTTGGATCCAATTGGGCCCAAAACCGCATCCATAAAGTACAAATGCGACTAATGAACCTTTAAAGTTTAATTGGGCCTAATGAGCCTAAATTGATTTCTAGGCTTATGGGGTAATTCCCGGATTAGGCTTTGGTTATTGGGTTTGACCCGAGTTGACCAAAAGTCCATGCCTTAAGAAATTAATTAAAAGCCCATTGGACTTTAATTAAATTGACGTTGGACGTTAATCGGGCTTTGAGACCCGTAACGATTAAATTTGGAATTTAAATCGTAAAAGGTTTATTAATAAAATGTAGTATTTAATTTGGAATTAAATAGCGAATTAGTATTAAATACAAATTGAATTGGATTTAATTTTGTAGTTTAATTTAATTCAAGAATCGTACTTTAAGTACTTATTCACAAAACGAGTTTGACTCGAGCAAAATCAAATCGTTGTTTGAACATTGGATGGTCACTAATTATCAGATTAATTAATTTGATTAGATTGATTGATAATATGCTTGTGTGAATACATGGTTGCGATGCATGAATAATGTATATCGGATGATATTAGATGGGTTGGGCAATTTTAGAAATTTTTGTAATAAATTTGGAATTTATTAATTGGACCTGCGTGTCCAGCCTTATTACCTCCTTATTCTTTGTATTCTCTTCTCACCTATTCCCCTCAATGTAAATGAGGTTTCTTTAGAAGTGTAGTGTAACAGGTAGAAGTAAATACTTGTGCTAGCGGGAGAGGAAAGGGAGAGATTTGATCTAGGATCAATGTGTAAAGTATCCATCCGCATATCATTATTATTTTATTATACGCGATTTCTTATGTATTTAGAATGCATGTTTAAGGGTGTATAATGATGGGACCTAAACAAAGATAATAAATTGGTTGCCAATTTACACTCGAAAAACCCTCACAAAATATTAAGCGATTTTCCTTCCATTGAGTGATTCTTACTCAAGATCTAAGACTGGCATTGGTTTGTTGGCCAAAGTCAAGGCCTTTGTCCGTCGAGGATGTGTTTGAATCACGAGAGCTTTGTTCCATATCGGTGTCTTGTCCAAGTTGTGGTTTGTTGGCCAAAGTCAAGACCACTTCTTGTCCATCGACATTGATTACGAAGCTTTCCATAGTCAATGGGTCACGCTTAAATGGGATCACTAAGTTTGTTGTGCCAAAGCCAAGGCTTAGTTTATTCAGAGGAAAAATGTTAGGTAATATATTGGATATATTGGCATATATAAGATATATGTTTCGGACTTGGATGTCCCCCTACTGGATCTAGGAATTGGATTGGATCCAATTGATCTTAGAGATCTACCTAGTTAATTATCATACAATTTGTTGGCCAAAGTCAAGATTGTATGATATTTAACGGGATCCTAGCCCACTAGGAAACACGGTTTCCCGAGTACTCGACAGACTCGCTGAAAAATAGTGGGAGGCAAGAATTAAATTTGCAATATTCGTTTAATTACTTGCCATACGCGCTCAATCAAACATCATTCGTCAAATAAATTAAATGTTAGTTGGACTAATATTTAAATCGTTGTTTTAATTAACAGTTAGACTGTATTCAAACAATTAAATTATAATTGATTATATAATTGGATTATAGTAATCATTATAATAAATAGTACCTAAATCGTTGATTAAATAGTTGGACTATTAGAATCAAGATATAAATTGAAAGATTGACATTTAAAACATAATCCTAGGGAAAATGTATTTAAATGATTTAATTTTCAAAATTGGGAATAAATTTCATGATGGTCCTGGAAACTAATAAGTTACATTATTTGATAAAATAACATATTAGGCCTAAGCCCGAAATTAAGCAAATAGTTGAGCATAATCTTTGGAAGATTTATGTGATGATAACTTTAGTGCTTAATCCATTAAGTTTGTCACAGTAGACTCCTTAATTTCTTAATCAGAACTAAGGATTAGATCTTTAAAGTATGATAATGAAATTGAAGGATCTTCATAAATCTATATTTAGATTTTAGAAGTACTAAATTGCAATAGTAAACTCTTGAAGGGTTAATGACTATTCTCAAAGAGACAAAGTCAAAATTTGCAATAAGACAAGAAGCGTAAGGTGTTAGTGTTCCTAGAACATGTCAATGATCTAATAAGCAAGAAAAGATGTTCATAAATTTATTATAAGTTGCGGAATTACTTACATTGAATGGATTTGAGCTTTTAAAATTTTGAGAAGAATATCTCCAAGATGCTTCCTTTGTTGATTCCTTGAAGTGCTAGCTAACTTGATTCTGCCACAAAATCAAAGAGAGAAGGTGGAGAAGCTCACGCCCATGGCCATGTGTGCTAGGGTTTGTGTTTGTGAGATGTGTTACCAAATGAGAGAGAGAGATGCCTTTTGGCAAAAACAAATTTACCCTTTTCACCTAAACAAGGTGGTTGGAAAGTAAATGGTTTGGCATAAATGCCAACTACCCTCCCAACTACCACATGTGAAGTGGGCCCCACATTTGAATTCAAAATTCAAATATCTCTACGAACATTTACCGTGACTCGGATCCGTTTAATCTGATTAAACGAACTTTCGTCGCTAAATAATTAAATCTAATTTAATTAAATAACGATGCCTCGCAAATAAATTACGAACGTCGTTTACGAATTAATTCTAAATTAATTTGTTCGTTCGTATTAAAGTCCGACTTTAATTTCGTAATGAAATCCAATTTATATTAATATATCCGATATATTAATTTTAGCCCATACGAATAAATTAAATAGAAAAATCAAATTTAACTATTAAATTTATTTTACCGATTAATTCCAAATTAATCGCTTTCTCTCTCTTCCGAACACATTTAATCCCAGATTAAATAAATCTTCAATTAATCCCAAATTAATTTTCTCTCTTAATTAATCCCAGATTAATTCTAATCGAGTCAACTGTCATCGGTGAATCTTTGGGAAGCGACCCAAGAGATCTCTGGATATGTTGGCAGTAAATCCGGTTATCGGACTATCTGATAAAGTGAGTACCTCGTACCACGTGCTTACCGATTTACAAGACATGGTTGGCTTCTAGCAAAGCACCGTGCCTACCCAATTCTCCAGAAATATTCTTACTGGAATATATAATATATGTCAGGCGTAGAATACGTAGTATTACGTAATAACGATCCAGTATCAGATGTCAAGTGCAAGGCCTGGGGCTGGAATAGTGTATGCCCCGTACGAAGCACATATCTGATATCAAGCAACTAGTCTCTTTGAATCGGATAATCATGACCTTATCATATTATCCCGATGGTTGCAACACAATAGAGAACTTGTTTTGAATCTTTGCGTGATCATCATCTCCATATGTCTGAATTGATACTTCCGTCTTGACATCACATCTAATACACTACTATTCTCAATAAACCCAATAGAGGCGTACACAGAACCTGTTAAAGCCCTGGACGACCAAAACCAAAGTTTACTGATTGTCGCAAGTACTAACGATGCAAGTCTCAGGTTAAGACCAAATACACCTACCCTGAAGCGGACTCCCATAGACACATATACATACTACCAATGGGATTCCACGGGGTCTATCCAGAGCGAAGATGTTTTCCGTACCATCGGTAAAACACAACCTCCTATCGCACTTGCATAAGTATCCAATACTTAAATTAATGAGAACTATGTCGTTATGCCCTCATAACGCGCACAAGTGCAATACTAGTCTATTCCGCATTATCGATGTCCAATCTCGATAATACTACGACTAGGGATATTTAATGATTAAACCTTTATGGATTGATACTGTCTCATATCATTTCAATCCGAAACTAATCATAAGGACTTTTACCATTTATATATCAAAGTAAATAAATTACAAAATGGTAAAAGGCAATTTCATTACTACATAGTTAATTTTGTACAAAAACACAATGTCTTTTACAAACAGTGACGCTATAGGTCATAATTGTCTAACAATCTCCCACTTGGCCTATAGCCAGTCACTCAAGCATCTAACACCTGAACTATGTATATGTCTCTCAAACTTTTGCTGTGAAATAGCTTTCGTCAGCGGATCTGCAATGTTGTCATCTGATGCGACCTTCTCAATCTTCACATCGCCACGATGTATGATCTCACGAATCAGATGGAAACATCGAAGAACATGCTTGGATCGTTGATGAGACCGCAGTTCCTTAGCCTGCGCTATAGCCCCGTTATTGTCACAATACAATGGAACGGGCTCAGCTGCTAACGGAACTACCCCTAATCCAATTAGGAATTTACGGATCCAAACTACCTCTTTTGCTGCATCAGCTGCATCAATATACTCTGCTTCTGTTGTTGAATCGGAAATAGTCTCTTGCTTGGAAGATTTCCAGCGTACTGCTCCGTTGTTCAAACAAAATATGTACCCGGATTGTGACTTAGAGTCGTCTTTATCGGTTTGGAAACTTGCATCGGTATACCGAGTTACCTCAAGTTCTCCATCTCCATAAACTAAGAAAGCATCCTTATTTCGTCTAAGATACTTAAGGATGTTCTTAACCGCCATCCAGTGACCATCACCTGGATCGGCCTGATAGCGACTACACATGCTCAAAGCATACGAGACATCAAGTCGCGTACATATCATGGCATACATGATCGATCCGACTGCCGTGGCGAACGGTATCCGACTCATGCTGTTTCTCTCATCTTGAGTTTTAGGACACATGTCCTTAGATAGAGTGATGCCTTGTGACACTGGTAACAGTCCCCTATTGGAATGATCCATGTTGAATCTTTTTAACACTTTGTCAATGTACGTGCTCTAGGAGAGTCCAAGCAACTTTCTAGATCTATCCCGGTAGATCTTTATTCCTAGAATATAGGCTGCTTCTCCTAGATCTTTCATGGAGAATTTTAATGAAAGCCAAGCTTTCACCGATGTTAACATGGGAATGTCATTGCCCATAAGCAATACATCGTCAACATAAAGGACATAAAAGTCAGTGCTCTCCCACTAACCTTCTTATATACACAAGGATCATCTTCGTTTTGAATGAAATCATATTCTTTTATGATCTCATCAAAACATTGGTTCCATGACCGCGATGCTTGCTTCAGTCCATAAATGGACCGATTTAACTTACAAACCTTGTTTGCAAGTCTAGGCACGATAAAACCGTCAGGCTGTTGCATATAAACATCCTCCAAAAGGTTTACGTTAAGGAAAGCGGTTTTAACGTACATCTGCCATATCTCGTAATCGAAATATGCAGCAATAGCAAGCATTATCCGAATGGATTTAATTATGGCAACGGGTGAGAAAGTTTCATCATAATTGACACCATGTCGTTGACGATACCCCTTCGCTACAAGCCTAGCTTTGTACGTTTGTACGTTTCCATCCATGTCGGTCTTCTTCTTGAAGACCCATTTGCATCCAATAGGCTTTACGCCTTCTGGTGCATCAACCAGTGTCCAAACCTGATTGGTGTACATGGAATCCATTTTGGACTTCATGGCCTCTTGCCATAAAGCGGAATCGATATCTTGTACCGCTTCCTCATACGTAGCCGGTTCGTTATCCTCAATGAGATTAATATCTACATGAGGTGAGATCAGAAACCCATACCTCTCAGGTTGTTTCCTAACTCTCTCCGACCTACGCGGTCCTTGTGTAATAGAAGATTGTGGTACCGTCTCATCCCGGATGGACTGTTCTTGTTCCGTTGAGGATTCTATGCTAGGAATAGTATCACTCCGATTTTCATCAAGTTCTACCTTCCTCCCACTAACCACTGCATTTAGGAATTCCTTCTCAAGGAAAACTGCATGTAGAGCAAAAAATACTTTGTTCTCTCGTGGGTGATAGAAGTAATATCCTTTGGTTTCCATAGGATATCCTACGAATAGGCATTTATCCGATTTGGGCTCAAGTTTGGTACCTTCCAAATGTTTGACGTATGCCCAGCATCCCCAAATCTTCAGGAATGAGAAACCCGGTTTCTTTCCTGTCCATATCTCATACGGAGTCTGTTGTACAGACTTTGACGGAACCATATTCAAAATAAGAATTGCACTGTTTAATGCATATCCCCAGAAGGAAATATGTAGCTCAGTGCGACTCATCGTAGACCTTACCATGTCCAACAAAGTTCGGTTTCTCCGTTCGGATACACCGTTTAATTGCGGTGTTCCAGGAGGAGTCCACTGTGAAAGAATACCATATTCTTTCAAGTAATCTAGAAACTCATTGCTCAAGTATTCGCCACCACGGTTCGACCGTAATGTCTTTATACTCTTGCCTGTCTGTTTTTCAACTTCGTGTCGAAACTCTTTGAATTTCTCAAAAGTTTCCAACTTGTGTCTCATAAGATACACATAACCATAACGCGATGCATCATCCGTAAAGGTTACGAAGTATTCGTATCCACCTCTAGCCTGGCTAGACATGGGCCCACATACGTCACTATGAACCAGGGCTAATAGTTCGGTGGCACGTTCACCCTTACCGCTAAAAGGTGATTTAGGCATTTTTCCTAATAAGCAAGATTCGCAGACGTCATATGAATTTGGATCAAATCCGTCCAAGTACCCACTCTTCGAAAGTGTGGATATGCGAGTCTTGTTTATGTGTCCCAGACGACAATGCCACATATAAGTTTCATCTTTGTTACTCGTTTTGAGCCTTTTGTTTGTTACATTATATGTTTGAGATTGATTTATATTCAAAATATAAAGACCATTATTAGCATCAGCAGAACATATCTCAAAATCATCTTTATAAACAAAACACCCAGTGTTTCGGAATATAAAAGTGTACCCGCATTGGGTCAAACAAGATACAGAGATAATATTCCTAGTCAAACTAGGTACATAATAACAATCTGAAAGGTTAAGTACATTCCCCGAAGGCAGTTCTAAAACAAAAGTGCCAACGGCCAAAACGGCGACTGGTGCCCCATTTCCGACGCGTAGATCAATCTCCCTTGAGATCAGTCTCCTGCTAATCTGCAGATCCTGCACATCCGTACATATGTGAGTACCACAACCAGAATCAAAAATCCAATTTTTAAAACTAGAAGTAGTCATGTTTATTTCAATAACAAACATACCTGAAGCCGGTGCCTTGCCCACTTTAATCTCCTTCTGGAGCGCCTTGTACTCGCGGAAGTCACGCTTCCAGTGACCCCGCTTGCCGCACTGGAGGCAAACATCCTGAGATTTGTCCTTAGGCTTCCTAGAAGCCTTTGACGATTTGGCCTTGCCCTTTCTTTTATGCTTCTTCTTCTTCACACCTCCAGTCGCCTTAAGCCCAGCCCTCGGTGTCTGAGATGTCGAAGCAAAGTGCGCCTCGCGCTTGTTGCCCTTAAGCAGCTCTTTCTTGGCTTCCTTGAGAACTGACAATAAGTCTCCAAGAGTATCATCAGTGTTCATCAAATTATAGTTTATGATTAACTGTCTCCAAGTGTCGGGGAGAGATTGCAGGACCATATCTATGGTAATCTCAGCCTCAAAGACTATCCCCATCTCAGCCAGCTCATCTATGTCAGCAATCATCTGTGCCACATGGGACTCAACAGACATGCCTTCTGACATACGTGAACGGAAGAGCTTATTTACTAAATCATATCTTCGCGACCTTCGGTTAGATCGGTGAAGATCTTGCAACCTCGCCAACATGTTATAGGGATCCAAGTCCCTGTTCTGTCGACGGAAATGTTGAGTCATAGAAGTAAGCATAATAGACTGAGCGGTATCGCAATCATCGCTGTGAGTCTTCCAAAGCTCCAGCTCAAGTAGCTCATCAGGTTTGGACTTAGGCCCAAGAGGTCTCTGTATAGTATATAGCAGCCTCTCGGCTCCAAGGACTATCCTTAGATTCATTTACCAATTATCAAAGTTCGTGCCCTTGAAGAAATTTTCGCCCATGATAATGTCTCAGACATTTCCCTTTCCAGTCATCTTAACTACGATAGTCCAACTATCTAGTCAATGATATTTGGGTACAGTCTAACTGTTACAAGAAAAATAACATTGTATTAGTCCAACTAATAAAATAATTTTGACGAAATATTTTGAAAGCGCGTAAAGCTAAGTATCTGAATGAAATTGCAAATTCAATACTAGCCTCCCACTATTTTTCGGCGAGCCTCTAACCCTCTGTCGAGTACTCGGGAAACCCAGTTTCCTAGTGGGCTAGGATCCAATTAAATAACACACAACTTTGACTTTGGCCAACAAGCTGTATGATATTTAACCCAGTTTCCTAGTGGGTTGGAAACACTTAAAACAAAGCTTGGAGCTTCCAACATACAAATATTTGTGAAAATCACTCATCCGATCAATGTAAGTTTTTTCCGCAACTCACTTGATTATTCACACACAATATCATGACTTAGAGACCTTGGGCATGTCTAGCACACTAACATCATCCTCGGGAGACCATTCTTGGCTACAGTTTGAACTGTTATTTATGTATAAAAAGGAGAATTAACCATGAAAGTGCAGGACCAAGAAGTTACATGCAATGTTTTCAAAGCCATGAAATTCCCGAGTGATGAAAAAGAGGAGGAATGTTTCAGAATTGATGTTGTAGATAGTATCATCCAGGATACTGATGCAATGCAACTTCCCACGGATAAACTTGAAGCTTGCATTAAATCGACACCACATGTGGAAAGTTTGGAACTACCAAAAAAGAAGCGAATCAAGCCCTCGATTGAAGAACCACCGCAGCTGGAACTAAAGCTACTTCCGAGCCATCTCAGGTATGCATTCTTAAAAAACTCTTCTGATTTACCTGTGATTATTTCTTCGTCGCTAACATTGGAGCAGGAAGATAGGTTGCTGAGAGTGTTACGAGAACACAAGAAAGCCATTGGTTGGACTATAACAGACATTCGAGGCATTAGTCCATCATTTTGCATGCATAAAATTCTGATGAATGACGAATACAAAGCAACAATGGAGCATCAATGGAGACTAAATCCAATCATAAAGGTGGTCGTGAATAAAGAAATTATCAAATGGTTGGATGTCGACATCATTTATCCCATCTCTGACAGCACGTGGGTGAGTCCTATTCAATGTGTGCCAAAGAAATGAGGAATTACTGTAGTCACAAATGAAAAGAACGGGCTGATTCCAACAAGAACGGTGACTAGATTAAGAGTATGCCTGGACTACAGGAAGCTGAATAAAGTAACAAGGAAGATCGTGGACTATTGAGTCTAAGGCCTTAAACTTAAAATCCCTATGTCTAGTTCATTTTAAGTTTCCCAGTTCAATTTTATTAATGGTCAGTTAATGAAAAAGCATTAAGATTAAGACTCAATAAATAAATCTTTATATTACCCAAGCTATAATCTAACCCCTTATAAACCGGTGATATTGGATTTCATCACAACCCCAGATAACTGGCTTAGTTACGACACAAATTTACGGGTAGTAAAAAAAACTTAAATAAAATAAAAGACATAAAGTAAAATACTGAAAATTTAAATACTGAAAATTAAATGCTGAAAAGTAAATGCTGAAAGTAAATTACTGAAAAGTAAATGCTGAAAGTAAATTGCTGAAAGTAAATTGCTGAAAAGTAAATGCTTAAAGTAAATTGCTGAAAAGTAAATGCTGAAAAGTAAATGCTGAAAGTAAATTGCTGAAAGTAAATTGCTGAAAATTAAAGAAAGAAAAGTATTGTGCATAAAAGTAAATTACGTAAAGTAAAAACTGAAAAGTAAAGAAAAGAAAGTACGAAAGCGGAAATTAATTACCGAAAGCTGTAAATAAAAAAACAAGATACAATCTTCTTAGTATTCTTAAGGAATTCCTTAGAAGAAAGTATGAATTTTACAAATGAAATGGCTTGGTATTTATAGGTAAAATTTTGCCTCCATCAAATCATCCACCAAATCAATTATTAATTGCTCCACTAATTGCTCCACTAATTGCTCCACCAAATCCATTATTAATTGCTCCACTAATCTCTTATCATGTTTTGTGATGATTTGATAATTTTTATTATTTATTTATTTATTAATTTATTTTTTGTTTTGAAAATGATTGAAAGTGACTTTAATAATTACACACAACACTCTTCTGGATGGTTCATCAATTTCGGGCATGAAATAGTCAGAATTAGAAATTATTTTGTCTTTAAAAGTTGTAGATCTTTGAGTCTTCTTTAATCTGGAACTTGAATCAGCTCAATCTGATATTGGAGTAAAGATTATACCCAAAATACGACAGATACGCAAAACTGGAATTTCCAAAACTGCACTTCGTCAAAAACGCCCTTTCAAGTTTCCAATCTCCAAAATTAAAATATCAAGTCCAATAATTGCCCTTATTTGACCCATATTTCATCCTAAATGATTTCATTGAGATCCGATATTATTTTATGTACAAAATAAACTAAAACACATCAAACTTTCATCAAACCCCGGGAAACTAAACAAAATATTAAGTCAAAGGGGTGATAAATATTGATATATTTTCCGCTCATCACACCCCCAAACCTAACATTTTGCTAGTCCTCGAGCAAAACAACAAAATAAAATACAAGAAACAATTAAAATTAAACTAAGCCACTTTCGTAGGGATCACGGTTGCATTTAGCATATGCAACAAGCCTTTAAACCCCTAGGTGTCCCTAGTGGACGAGTTATAGTCTCGTGAGGGCTTACAGCAACGATACCCACAAACGTTTTACAAAAGTAAAAAGATAATAAAACTAATGCACACAAAAGTAAAAAGACAAGAGAAAAGAGAATAAAGAAGTTAGTGACTAATCAGGTGAAACTTCTACTCCAAGTCAATAGTTGTTTTGTTTCATTCTAAATTACCGAATAAGTAAATTCTCCGATTATTTTTACCATTCTCCATATACATAGTCGATAAAATATTAATCAACTCATTTTTGCCCACAACAGTCACAAGTGTAGTTGATAAAAAAGTAATATTTTTGTCCTAAAGTTTTATCAGAATTCACATCTTTTTGCAGCAATGGAATAATTTTTCTGATTTTTCTGATTTTTGTTTTTTGATTTTTTTTATTTATATACAATATCTTCCGTCTATGTAGCGAGCTTTGGGTCGGTGACTCCCAAACCAGTTGGCTTTAGGGCACCAGGTGTTAAGACACCCCTACGCACTTAATTACTCAGACTTCAGATATATATATTTTTGCAGCATCTTTGATCTATGTAACGAGCTTTGGGCCAGTGACTCCCAAACCAGTTGGTTTTAGGGCACTAGGTGTTAAAACTGTTAGACATTATGTCCCATAGCGTCACTGTTTGTAAATGATATGGTATTATTGTACAAAATTAACTATGTGATAATGAAATTCCCTTTTGCCGTTTTGTAATATTATTTACTTTGACTAATAAATGGCGAAAGTCCATATGATTAATACTGGATTGAGATGATATGAGACAGTATCAATCTATAAAAGTTTAATCATTAAATATCCCTAGTCGGAGTATTATCGAGATCGGACATCGATAATGCGGAATAGACTAGTATTGCGCTTGTGCACGTTGTGAGAGCACAACAGCATAGTTCTCATATATTTAAGTATTGGATACTTATGCAAGTGCAATAGGAGGTTGTGTTTTACCGATGGTACGGAAAACAGCTTCGCTCTGGATAGACCCCGCGGAATCCCATTGGTAGTATGTCTGCGTGTCTATGGGAGGCCGCATCAGGGTAGGTGTATATGGTCTTAACCTGAGACTTACATCGCTAGTACTTGCGACAATCGGTAAACTTTGGTTTTGGTGGTTGGGGACCCTAACCGGTTCTGTGTACACCTCTTCTGGGTTTATCGAGAATCGTAGTGTGCTGGATGTGATGTCAAGATGGAAGTATCGCTTCAGACATATGGAGGCGATGATCACGCAGGGCACAGAACTAGTACTCTATAAAAGGTTGCAACCGTCGGGACAATATGACTAGGTCAGGATTGTCTGATTTAAAGAGACTAGCTGCTTGATGTCCGATATATGTTTCGTACGGGGCAGACACATCTCCAGCCCCAGGCCTAGCATGTGATCATCCGATACTGGATCGATTTACGCAATACTACGGTATACTACGCCTGATACAGATCTTATTTCCTATTAGAATATTTCTGGAGAATTGGGTAGGCATGGCGCTTTGCTAGAAGCCAACCTTGTCTTGTGAATCGGTAAAGACGTAGTACGAGGTACGTACGTGTTCGGATTATCCGACGACCGTATTTACTGCCAAAATATCCGGAGATCTCTTGGGTCGCTTCCTGAAGATTCACCTATGATATTTGATTCGAACTTAATTAATCTTGGATTAATTGCGGAGAAACTTTATCTCGGATAAAGTGCCTTATTTAGAGAGAGAGAACGATTAATTTGGAATTAATCGATATAATTATTATATTCGATATAATAAACGAAATTCGATTTCGACGCGAAATTGAAATTAGATTTTAATTCGGGCGTACGAGTTAATTTAGAATTAATTCGTAAGCGACGTAATAATAATTTCGCTAGGAGCGATTATTTATTTAAATCCGATTTAATTAACGTCGCGACGCTAGCTCGGTATTTCGGAAATATCGAACCCGAACGCGTGAGTGGACGTGGGCCCACTTTCATTGGGAAACGTGTGGGGCCCACATGACACTTGTCATTGATATGGCATTGCATGTTGATAGTGTACAAAACACTCTAAGGCATTGCATGGTGATAGTGTGCATTTCACTCAAAGGCTTTGCATGGAGTTTGAGTGTTTGACACTCTAAGCCATTGCATGGCTTATGTCATAGATTTATTATTAATTTAATAAATTATAACATAAATATAAATTGATTTTTGGTAATACAAAGATTAATTAATCAAAACTCTTCTTCTCTCTCAAATTGCCGAAACTTCACCATTGAAGGGCAAAGGAAGATTTGATCTTCCATTCTCCATTTTTGCTAGCACAAGCAAGGGATCAAAGGAGGTGATAGGGAAACCATCAAAGAGCTTGGAATACAAGAGCTTGGAGCTTGGAGTCTTCTTCCTCCTCTTGGCCGAAACCAACCAACTTGGAGCTTGGAGATTCAAAGGTTTTGTTCATCTTCTTCATCACGTAACTTTGTGAGTATGATTCCGCCATGCTTCAAGTCTTTTATATATATTCATTTTAGTATTTCATATGCTTAATCTTTGTTTGGGACCTATATAATAGAAACCAACAATGGTATCATTGAGCTAGGTTTAAGCATGAAATACTTTAGGTTAAAATTTGGGTAAAATTGATTGAAGCATGTTCTTGTGAAATTTGATGAATGAGTATGCTTATATGTATGTTAAATGACATTATATGAAATCAATTTTATGAAAAATGCATTGGATGATTTTTCCCCAAAATTTTGACCTTGGCCGAATGGGTGTGTTAAATTGAATGAAGCATGTTCTTATGAAATTTGATTAATAAGTATGCTTGCATGTGTATAACATGATGTTATATAGAATCAATTTTATGAAAAATGCATTGGATGATTTTTCCCCACCTTGGCCGAATGGCATGATGAAATTGATATAAGCATGTTCTTATGAAATTTGATTAATAAGTATGCTTGCATGTGTATAACATGATGATATATGAAATCAATTTCATGAAAAATGCATTGGATGATTTTTCCCCAAATCCATGCCTTGGCCGAATGTGTTACCACTTGGAGTAGATTGAAATTTTTTTGTGTTTAAGATCATTAGATGACTTAGAACGTGTACGGGACGTAGATTAGTAATTCAATCGGATTGAAAAACAAATCGACACAAAAAACTCACCTTGGCCGAATGAACAAGGACATGAAATGGAGTTGAATTTTGATAAAATTAATGTTGGACATTTAATTTGACAAATACATGATTAATAAATTAAATGGGTATTTTTGAAATATTTGGTTTAATATATTAATCTTGATATTACACTTTAATTAATTGGACTTTAATGTTTGGAATATTAAAATTTAATTGATGGGCTTTAATAATTTAATTGGGCCTTATGGGCTTAAAATTGGTTTTATGGCACTTAAGGGTGATTCCTTATTTGGGCTTGGCAATTGGGTTTGACCCACATTGACCAAAAGCCCAAGCCTTAATAAATCAATTCTAAGCCCATTTGACTTGAATTAAATTCAACATTGGATGTTAATTGGGCTTTGAGACCCAATAGGATTAGATTTAGAATCTAAGTCTTTAAAGCATATTAAAAGTGTAAACATTTGATTCAGAATTAAATAATTGGATTAGTATTGAATACGAATTGAATTAGATTTAATTAGTAGTTCGATATAATTCGCGAATTCGTACTTTATGTACTTATTCTCAATCGAGTTGGACTCGCACAAAATCAAACCGTTGTTTGAACATTGATGATCACTTTAAATAAGACTAATTAATTGGATTAGATTGGTTGTAAAAGCATGTCTTGTTTGAATATATATGTATGTGATGAATGAATAGTGTATATCGGATGGATATTAGAAGGGAAAGGGTAATTTTAGAAATTATTGTAAATTTGGAATTTATAAATTGGACCTGCGTGTCCAGCCTTATCTCTTTATCTCTTTGTATTCTCTTCTCACCTAATTCCCCTCAATGTAAATGAGGTTTCTCTTATTGTATTATGTAATTGGGTAGTTGTAGAATAGTGCTAGCAGGGGAGAGGAAAGGGAGTGATTTGTTCTAGGAACAAGTTGTTTAAATATCCATCCGCATATCACTATTACTTTACTTTACGCGCTTTATGATGTTTTAGAAGCATGCTTAAGGGTGTATGATGATGAGACCTAACAAAGATAAATAAATTGGTTGCCAATTACGCGAAAAATCCCTCAAACAATATTAAGCGATTTTCCTTCCGTTGAATGATTCTTTCTCAAGATCCGAAATTGGCATTGGTTTGTTGGCCAAAGTCAAGACCTTTGTCAATTGAGGATGTGTTTGAATCATGAGAATTTTGTTACACATCGGTGTCCTGTCCAAGTTGTGATTTGTTGGCCAAAGTCAAGATCACTTCTTGTCCATCGACATTGATTACGAAATTTTCCTTGTCAATGGGTCCCGCTTAACTGGAATCATTAGGTTTGTTGTGCCAAAGCCAAGGCTTAGTTGATTCAGAGGAAATGGTTAGGAAAATGTATTGGATACATTGACATATGTATTAGATATATATGTTTCGAACTTGGATGTCCACCTAACCGGATCTAGGAATTGGATGGGATCCAATTGATCTTCGAGATCTACCTAGTTAAATATCATACAACTTGTTGGCCAAAGTCAAGGTTGTGTGTTATTTAACAGGATCCTAGCCCACTAGGAAATTAGATTTCCCGAGTTGTCTACAGAGGGTTAGAAACTTGAAGAAAATAGTGGGAGGCTATTATTGAATTTGCAATTTCGTTCAGATACTTAGCCTTACGCGTCTTTCAAAAACATTTCGTCAATATTTTAATTAGTTGGACTAATATATTGTTATTTTTTGTAACAGTTTGACTGTACCCAATACATCGTTGACTTTATAGTTGGACTATAGTTGTCAAGATGATTGGCAAAGGTAATATCCGTGACATTATCATGGGCGATAATGTCTTCAGAGGGACAAACTTTGCCGACTGGGAAATGAACCTCAAGATAGTGCTTGGGGCTGAGAGGATACTGTATACTATTCAGAGACCTCTCCCGCCTAAACCCACTGAGCCACTGGAGCTAGAGTTATGGAAAACTCATAGTGATGATTGTGACCAAGCTCAGTCAGTTATGCTAGCTGCAATGACCCAGCATTTCAGACGCCAGAATAGGGACTTGGATCCCTATAACATGATGGCAAGATTGCGTGATCTTCACCGCACTAATAAGCGGATGAAGAGGTACGAGCTAGTAAGGAAACTCTTCCGCTCCCGGATGACAGATGGCGCATCAGTTGAAGCCCACGGGGCTCAAATGATTGCCGATATTGATGAGTTGGCCAATATGGGAATAGTCTTGGAGGCTGAGCTGACTATAGATATGATCTTGCAGTCACTTCCTGATACTTGGAAACAAATCATAGTCAACTATAAGTTGATGGATACAGATGACACTCTTGGAGAGCTGTTATCTATCTTGAAGGAGTCCGAAAGGGAACTCCTAAAGGGGAGCAAGCGCGAGGCGCATTTTGCATCGACCTCTCATGCGCCAAAGGGTGGCCCGAAGGCAATTGGAGGTGCAAGGAAGAAGAAGTTCAAGAAAAAGGGCAAAGGCAAGTTGACAGTGGCTTCTAGGAAGCCAAAGGACAAATCTCAGGACATCTGCCTCAACTGCGGCAAGAGGGGTCACTGGAAACGTGACTGCCGAATGGGCAAAGGGCAGAAGGAGGATATCAAGGATGGCAAGGCTATCGCTTCTGGTATGTTTGTTATTGAGATAAATATGAATACTTCTAGTTTTAAAAATTGGATTTTTGATTCTGGTTGTGGTGCTCATATTTGTACTGATGTGCAGGATCTGCAGGATAGCAGGGTGCTGGCATCCGGGGAGATGGATCTACGGGTTGGAAACGGAACACCAGTTGCTGTTTTGGCCGTAGGGACTTTTGTTTTAGAACTGCCCTCGGGGCATGAACTTAAACTTTTGAACTGTTATTATGTACCTAGTTTAACTAGGAATATTATATCTGTATCCTTGTTAACCCAGCAGGGTTACACTTTTGTATTCAGGAACACTGGGTGTTATTTATATAAAAATGATGCAGAAATTTGCACAGCTGTTGCAAATAACGGTCTTTATATTTTGAATATAAATGAATCTCCTAAAATAACGAACAAAAGGCTCAAGAAAATAATCTAAAAGATGAAGCTTATATGTGGCATTGTCGTCTGGGACACATCAACAAGACTCGCATATCCACACTTTCGAAGAGTGGGTACTTGGACGAATTTGATCCCAATTCATATGACGTCTGCGAATCTTGTCTTTTAGGCAAAATGCCTAAATCACCTTTTAGCGGTAAAGGTGAACGTGCCACAGAACTGTTGGCTCTTGTACATACTGACGTATGCGGGCCCATGTCTGGCCAGGCTAGAGGTGGATTTCACTACTTCGTAACCTTTACAGATGATGCATCTCGTTACGGTTATGTGTTTCTTATGAGACACAAATCGGAAACTTTTGAGAAATTCAAAGAGTTTCGACACGAAAGGAGAAACAAACAGGGAAGAGTATTAAGACATTACGGTCAGACCGTGGTGGCGAATACTTAAGTTATGAGTTTCAAGATTACTTGAAAGAATATGGTATTCTTTCACAGTGGACTCCTCCTGGAACACCGCAATTAAACGGTGGTGTGTCCGAACGGAGAAACCGCACCTTGTTAGACATGGTAAGGTCAATGATGAGTCGCACTGAGCTACCAATATCCTTCTGGGGATATGCATTAAACAGTGCTATACTTATTTTGAATAAGGTACCGTCGAAGTCTGTTGAACAGACTCCATATGAGATATGGACAGGAAGGAAACCAGGTTTCTCTTTCCTGAAGATTTGGGGATGCTGGGCATATGTTAAACGTTTGGAAGGTACCAAACTTGAACCCAAATCTGATAAATGCCTTTTCGTGGATATCCTAGGGAAACCAAAGGATATTACTTCTATCACCCCCAAGAGAACAAAGTATTGTTGCTCTACATGCGGTTTTCCTTGAGAAGGAATTCCTAAATGCAGTGGCAAGTGGGAGGAAAGTAGAACTCGATGAAGATCGTAGTGATACTGTTCCTGGCAATGAATCAATGACGGAACATGAACAGACCATCCGGGATGAGTCTGTACCACAAACTTCACATACACAAGGACCGCGTAGGTCGGAGAGAGTCAGAACAATACCTGAGAGGTATGGGTTCCTGATCTCACCTCATGTAGATATTAATCTTATTGAGGATAATGAGCCGGCTACGTATGAGGAAGCGATACAAAAATCGATTCGCTTTATGGCAAGAAGCCATGAAGTCCGAGATGGATTCCATGTACGCCAACCAAGTTTGGACACTGGTTGATGCACCAGAAGGTGTGAAGCCTATTGGATGCAAATGGATCTTCAAGAAGAAGACCGACATGGATGGCAACGTACAAACGTACAAAGCTAGGCTTGTAGCGAAGGGGTATCGTCAACAATATGGTATTGATTATGACGAAACCTTCTCACCCGTTGCCATGATTAAATCCATTCGGATAATGCTTGCAATAGCTGCATATTTCGATTACGAGATATGGCAGATGGACGTTAAAACCGCTTTCCTTAACGGAAACCTTTTGGAGGATGTTTATATGCAACAGCCTGACGGTTTTATCGTACCTAGACTTGCAAACAAGGTTTGTAAGTTAAATCGATCCATTTATGGATTGAAGCAAGCATCACGGTCATGGAATCAGCGTTTTGATGAGATCATAAAGGAATATGATTTCGTGCAAAACGCAGATGACCCTTGTGTATACAAGAAGGTTAGTGGGAGAGCACTTACTTTTATTGTCCTTTATGTCGACGACGTATTGCTAATAGGCAATGACATTCCCATGCTGACGTCGGTGAAAGCTTGGCTTTCATTAAAATTCTCCATGAAAGATCTGGGAGAAGCAGCCTTTATTCTTGGAATAAAAATCTACAGGGATAGATCTAGAAAGCTGCTTGGACTCTCCCAGAGTACATACATTGATAAAGTGTTGAAGCGATTCAACATGGAACAATCCAAGAAGGGATTGGTTCCAATGATACGAGGTACCTCTCTGTCTAAAGACATGTGTCCTAAGACTCAGGAAGAGAGGGACAACATGAGTCGGATACCGTTCGCCTCGGCAGTCGGATCGATCATGTATGCTATGATATGTACACGACCTGATGTCTCATATGCTTTGAGCATGTGCAGTCGCTATCAGGCCGATCCAGGTGAAGGTCACTGGATAGCAGTTAAGAATATCCTTAAGTATCTTAAAAGAACTAAGGATGCTTTCTTAATTTATGGAGGTGGAGAACTTGCGGTATCTGGGTATACCGATGCAAGTTTCCAAACCGACAAAGATGACTACAAGTCGCAATCCGGGTACATTTTTTGTTTGAATAACGGAGCAGTGAGCTGGAAATCTTCCAAGCAAGATACTGTTGCCGATTCAACAACAGAAGCGGAGTACATCGCTGCATCTGAAGCAGCAAAGGAGGCAGTTTGGATCCGAAAGTTCCTAATCGGATTAGGGGTAGTTCCGTTAGCAGCTGAGCCCGTTCCATTGTATTGTGACAATAACGGAGCTATAGCACAGGCTAAGGAACCAAGGTCTCATCAAAGGTCCAAGCATGTTCTTCGACGTTACCATCTGATTCGGGAGATTATACATCGTGGCGATGTAAAGGTCGAGAAGGTCACATCAGATGACAACATTGCAGATCCGCTGACGAAGGCTGTTCTTCAGCAAGTTTTTGAACGACACATACATAGTTCGGGTATTAGATGCTGCTTGAGTGACTGGCTATAGGCCAAGTGGGAGATTGTTAGACATTATGTCCCATAGCGTCACTGTTTGTAAATGATATGGTATTATTGTACAAAATTAACTATGTGATAATGAAATTCCCTTTTGCCGTTTTGTAATATTATTTACTTTGACTAATAAATGGCGAAGTCCATATGATAATACTGGATTGAGATGATATGAGACAGTATCAATCTATAAAAGTTTAATCATTAAATATCCCTAGTCGGAGTATTATCGAGATCGGACATCGATAATGCGGAATAGACTAGTATTGCGCTTGTGCACGTTGTGAGAGCACAACAGCATAGTTCTCATATATTTAAGTATTGGATACTTATGCAAGTGCAATAGGAGGTTGTGTTTTACCGATGGTACGGAAAACAGCTTCGCTCTGGATAGACCCCGCGGAATCCCATTGGTAGTATGTCTGCGTGTCTATGGGAGGCCGCATCAGGGTAGGTGTATATGGTCTTAACCTGAGACTTACATCGCTAGTACTTGCGACAATCGGTAAACTTTGGTTTTGGTGGTTGGGGACCCTAACCGGTTCTGTGTACACCTCTTCTGGGTTTATCGAGAATCGTAGTGTGCTGGATGTGTGATGTCAAGATGGAAGTATCGCTTCAGACATATGGAGGCGATGATCACGCAGGGCACAGAACTAGTACTCTATAAAAGGTTGCAACCGTCGGGACAATATGACTAGGTCAGGATTGTCTGATTTAAAGAGACTAACTGCTTGATGTCCGATATATGTTTCGTACGGGGCAGACACATCTCAGCCCCAGGCCTAGCATGTGATCATCCGATACTGGATCGATTTACGCAATACTACGGTATACTACGCCTGATACAGATCTTATATTCCTATTAGAATATTCTGGAGAATTGGGTAGGCATGGCGCTTTGCTAGAAGCCAACCTTGTCTTGTGAATCGGTAAAGACGTAGTACGAGGTACGTACGTGTTCGGATTATCCGACGACCGTATTTACTGCCAAAATATCCGGAGATCTCTTGGGTCGCTTCCTGAAGATTCACCTATGATATTTGATTCGAACTTAATTAATCTTGGATTAATTGCGGAGAGAACTTTATCTCGGATAAAGTGCCTTATTTAGAGAGAGGAGAACGATTAATTTGGAATTAATCGATATAATTATTATATTCGATATAATAAACGAAATTCGATTTCGACGCGAAATTGAAATTAGATTTTAATTCGGGCGTACGAGTTAATTTAGAATTAATTCGTAAGCGACGTAAATAATATTTCGCTAGGAGCGATTATTTATTTAAATCCGATTTAATTAACGTCGCGACGCTAGCTCGGTATTTCGGAAATATCGAACCCGAACGCGTGAGTGGACGTGGGCCCACTTTCATTGGGAAACGTGTGGGGCCCACATGACACTTGTCATTGATATGGCATTGCATGTTGATAGTGTAAAAACACTCTAAGGCATTGCATGGTGATAGTGTGCATTTCACTCAAAGGCTTTGCATGGAGTTTGAGTGTTGACACTCTAAGCCATTGCATGGCTTATGTCATAGATTTATTATTAATTTAATAAATTATAACATAAATATAATTGATTTTTGGTAATACAAAGATTAATTAATCAAAACTCTTTCTTCTCTCTCAAATTGCCGAAACTTCACCATTGAAGGGCAAAGGAAGATTGATCTTCCATTCTCCATTTTTGCTAGCACAAGCAAGGGATCAAAGGAGGTGATAGGGAAACCATCAAAGAGCTTGGAATACAAGAGCTTGGAGCTTGGAGTCTTCTTCCTCCTCTTGGCCGAAACCAACCAACCAACTTGGAGCTTGGAGATTCAAAGGTTTTGTTCATCTTCTTCATCACATAACTTTGTAAGTATGATTCCGCCATGCTTCAAGTCTTTTATATATATTCATTTTAGTATTTCATATGCTTAATCTTTGTTTGGGACCTATATAATAGAAACCAACAAAAAACACCCTTACAGACTTAATAACTCGGATCTCAGATGTTTTTTTTTTACTCCATTGCTTTTTGAGATGCTTCCTCCAATTAAACTAGAGCACTGAATATTGCAAACTTTCAATTTTAGTTCATGTCCGTATGTTCTATGTATGTTGATAATATCTGCTAACTGAACATATGAAGATCCATTTTAGTCAATTTTATGGAGAATTTACAAATTAAATAATTCAAAAGGAAATAAACAAAAATTAACTTATTCCGATATAGTTTTGAGATACGTATCAGGAGTGGAAACTCCTTACTCAGCTATCTCTTTTTTAGTCAAAATAAAAACACAAAAACACAAAAAAAATTTGTAATTTTTGAAAATTTTTCAATTTTTTTGTATTTTTCGAAAAATTTTGGAATAAAATTAAAAAGAACACACAAACTAAAAACAAGGTACTGATCAACTAATTACCTCCCGCAAACCTAAATGAGCCATTGTCCCAATGTCTTAAACAGTAAAAGGAGAGTTAAGAAGGTCGTGCCTGGTTAGTTGAAAATCTACAGGAAATTAAAGGTTAAGATCCAGATTAACACGACGCCTCTTACCACGATCGTCCTCGGACCAATTTATCTTTGAAAGGATAGGATCAAGTCGTGGTTAATAGGCTAAGAGTTGGTCAATTAGATCCGGAGCAGTTCTGGGAGTAAAGAGGAGTTCTTTCAAAGGTTTTGACACAAACCCATTTCTCCGGGCATCATCAAGAAATACACAAAGAAAATCATAAAATCCATCAATGTTGTACATCCCAATTGGTTTCTGGTGTATGTTCAGATTCGCCCAAGATAGCACAATAAAAATTTCCTAAAATGTACCCAAGCCACCTGGCAAGGCAATAAAAGCATCAGCACAGTTAATCATTTCTACCAGTCATTCAGACATACCTGGCACAATCAGTTCCTCTCCGTTTGATGGTTCAATAAGATTTACCTCTGCCAAGGGTTTTGGAATGATTCCCAAAACATGACTGCCTCTTTCTTGTACAGCCTTTGAAACGATCCTCATAAGTCCAAGATTGCCTCCGCCATATATTAAGTGCATATTTCTTGCAGCTAAGACTCGACCCATTCTTGTGCTGCTTCTACGTATTGTGGCTTAACATCAACACTACTACCGCCAAAACACACATATGTTTTCAACTCGTCTTCTTGAAGTGGTTTCCATTTTTTTATGTATTTCTTTCTCAACTCTGGATGCCTCAAAAGTGCAATGACGGGCTGATGACTTTTTAGTACCTGAAAAGGGTGAGTAAAAATAGCACAAGTATCTTCCAGAGGACGATTAGTAGCGAAATAATATCGTGATAGTCAAAAAGGTCTGGATCCTGTCGGAGAAAACAAAAGAAAAAACAAAACAAATCACAATTATTAAGAAAAGACAAAGAGATATAATATTTACAAGAAAAGTAACGGATTGATTGACGTCTATGCGTCAGGGACAAGCTTCCCATCCAATTTTCTTATAAATTGGCAAAAACGGGTCTTTTTGAGTCAGATTCCCGAGACTTAGCAGTTGTCTTTCCTTTTGGAATTGTGCATATAACATGCGAATTTCATGATACACACATCCACTGGGATGCGTCTCAAGAGTTTTAGATATGTCATCCAAAGACTCCTTACTCAAGCCATCCCTAATGAAATTAATCTTATCTTCGCGGTTATCAGACACCATTCCTAAAGAACGACAACGAGTACAAAAACATACGAGCACATTTATAACAAACACACATTCTTTTGGCTCTTCTCTTTTTAGCATATGTGCTCTTCCTAAACCAGCAGATGTGAAATAAAAGAGTCAGAAGACTCATCTCCAATCGGACCCGTGCTTCAATTAACCAACAAATGTCAGTAGGAATACCTTTGATCATCAGTAACCTCATCCGTTCCAAGCAAGCTTTGTAAACTTTCATCAGAGATTTTTGAGGGAGGGAAGGAAATTGCTTGCGAAGATTTACGAGAGTTTCTTCCATCTTGAAATGACTAAACCTACAAAAATTAAACACACAAAAATAAAACACACCAGATCACAATATATACAAAAATTACATGGGTTGCCTCCATGCTAGCGCTAAGTTTAGAGTCGTCAGCCAGACTTGACTTCTCGAACGTTAAGCTGGATCTGAAAGTGTAATACTTTCTTTTTGTCGCTCAAATGATTCTCCCCAGTAGTGCTTAACACGCTTGTTTTTAACCTTGAAAGTTTTGTTGGTGTCAGGATAATGTATCTCAACGGCTCTATCTGGTAAAACTTTGGTGATCACAAATGGACCTGACCACCGTGATTTTGGCTTCCATGGGAAAAATTTCACCCTTGATTTTTTTAACAGTACCTTCTGCCCTGGTTCCAGTTGTATGCGCACTAACTTCTCATCATGTCTTTTCTTGCCCTTTTCTTTGTACAATTTGGCATTCTCAAAAAGCTGTATGTGAAATTCCTCCAATTCGTTGAGCTGGTGGAACTTTTTCTCTTCTGTTGCTTATAGTGCAAGAATAGGTTCTTTCAGTGCAAAAGATCTTTATCTTTAGGCTCCACAGACAATTGACATGTTTTAATTTTGTCAGTAGAACTTTGTATTGCATTGGAGTTCTGAATGGTACTGTGTATCACATCAAGTCTGAAACATTCCTCCTTCTTTTCATCATCTTGGAAATTCATGGCCTTGAAAACATTGAATGTTACTTCTTGGTCCTGTACCCTCATGGTTAATTCTCCTTTTTGTACATCAATAATGGTTCGACCTGTAGCCAAGAATGGTCTCCCGAGGATGATTGGCACGTCTGCATCTTCCTCCATATCAAGGACAATGAAATCTGCTGGGAAAATGAATTTGTCAACTTTGACCAGCACATCCTCAACTACGCCTCTTGGAAATACGAGCGTTCTATCAGCAAGTTGTAGAGACTGAAGTTGGCATTGTTTCTCCAATCTAAGTTTCCTGAAAATAGAAAAAGGCATCAAGTTAACATTTGCACCTAAATCACATAAAGCCTTACCAAAGTTATGTTCTCCTATGACGCAAGGTACAGTGAAACTACCAGGATCTTTCAACTTTGGGGGAAG
Organism: Zanthoxylum bungeanum; assembly: GCA_019454045.1. Classification (NCBI taxonomy): domain Eukaryota; kingdom Viridiplantae; phylum Streptophyta; class Magnoliopsida; order Sapindales; family Rutaceae; genus Zanthoxylum; species Zanthoxylum bungeanum. The sequence continues at coordinate 85,731 of SKCR01036993.1, read as the reverse complement.
TTTCCTCTGAATGATAGCGCTGCATTCTTCTGATAATGCTATTGTCTCGTAATCTCCCAATCTCCGCTTTCATGAAAGAATGTCTTTCATGAATTTGGCATAGCTGGCATTTGTTCCAACGCTTCTGCAAATGGAATGTTGATATGCAGCTTTTTGAAGATCTCCAGGAACCGAGAAAACTGCTTGTCCAATTTGTTCTTCTGAAAACGTTGAGGAAAATGTGGGGAGGTGGAATGATCTGTTCTTTTTCCTCCATCTGTTGCTTTGTTTCTTTTGGAACTTCCTCAGTAGTTGTTTGGCCCAACATCTTTGTTGATTTAGTACCGCTTTTAACATGATGGCATGACATTGCTCTTCCCCATGTTCCTTGGATTTGGTTCAGTGTTGCTAGGAATATTACCTGGCGGTCTGTAACTCTGAGCATTGGCCAGTTGTCCAATTTGATTCTCCAGTGCTTTAATAGAAGCAGATTGACTTTGAATTAATGCTGATTGGGATTGAAACATAGCATCATATCTTGCTGCTTGAGATTGAAACATAGTATCATATCTTGCTGCTTGAGAGTCGTGTTTTGCTTCTATCTTTTTCATGTGGGTCAACACTTTTGTTATTCCTGTTTCATTTGCCTGCTCCTGGCTTTTGTTCTTTTGCTGGAATTCAGGTGGTGGATAGTTCTGCTGTTGGCCTGAATTGTTGCTCCATGAAAAATTGAGATGATTCCTCCACCCTGGGTTGTAGGTGTTGGAATATGGATTGTTCCCATGTCTGTTGAAATTATTGACATAATTCACCGTCTCTTCAAGTTGGTTCGCTCTTGCTCCTCCATATGGTGAACTTGTGGATCCAGTGGTAAGAGTCTCCATGAATTTGCATATCTGATCTAGCGGCTTGGCGTTGACTGCTGTATTGGCTCCACTTTCATAAATTCCTGCAATTCTTGGATCATGCTCCTTTCTGTTGGCCACAATGAATTGTTGTTGGCCATTTCTTCGATTAGGTCCCAGGCTTGATCTTCTCCTTTTGCCATCAAGGCTCCTCCAGCAGCAGCATCGATTGTGGTTCTTATTTTTCTAGAAAGTCCATTATAGAATGTCATTCCTCAGCTTTCCAGTTCTGGCTGGTGGAAAGTACTTTGCAAGAAATTTGGTGGCTAAAGTGTTCCAAGTTGTGATAGAACCTGCTGGTAGTGAATGTAGCAAAGCTTTAGCTCTGTCCTTCAAGGAGTATGGGAAAACACGCAGTCTCATTGCTTCTTCTGATGCTTTGTTGTAGTTGAAAGTACCGCAAACTTCCAGGAAGTTACTGATGTGGGCATTAGGATCTTCAGTTGCATTCCCCCCTAACTGAACTGACTGTTGAATCATCTGAATGCATGTTTTGATGTCACACGCATTTGCTGGTAAGGGAGGACGTACAATACAGGAAATGAGTCTGTCTCCCATCGCAAATACAATTCATATGGCTAACAACGTAGTATATATAGCCATTGCAATATTCAAAAGATCGGTGTCTAACTATAAACTTACATACGTATTCTTATAACGAACATATTCTTTTATTTTAATGACCGGTACGTAATCACACATGTATAACGCAAGCGCATGTATCGTTCAAGTAGTATAAAAATATCGATCTCATGATGACTTAATTCCTACTGTTGTTATTAATTATTGATACTATTTATGTACAAGTATCTAATTAAGGGAGAAGAGAATGATTGCTTTTGGTTGGTTGAATATGGATTAGCTTAAATAAAATAAAGAAAAGAAAATACTAAGAAAAATAAATAAAAGACACAAATATTTAAGGTTGTGATTCCACACAATATTATCCTAAAGATGAATTGATTCTCTTATATATGTGTAATAAGTCAGTTTGCTAACCTGGAATACGAAGATATGCAAAAGCCTTTGTCGATGGTCAGAGACAAATACCCAAATAACCCAATTAATCATATGTCTATGTTAACCAAGTTACCTGAATTCATTAAGTTCAAGTTCCAAAAGTGGCTACCCCCACCCGACAGGTATATGTCTATCCTGTAAGAAAATCTATTAAAGGGTTATCTATCCTCAATGAAGATCGTGGGCTATTGAATCTAAGGCTGAAACCTAAAATCTCTTCGTCAAGTTCATTTTAAGTTTACCAAATCAATCTTATTAATGGGCAATTAATAAGAAGCATTAAGTTTAAGACTCAAAAACAACTAAAGAATTACCCATAAAAAGAAAATCAATTATAAGTGTGTGGATATTGTGTTTCATCACTTCCCTAGAATAAAAATAAAATGCTGGGGTTTGGGGGATCCACCTTACTATTTCTAATTTAGAAATCTCCCTTACTATAATATAGAATTTATCAGTGATGTTAACACCAGCATATAGGCGGTATCCTCATTAAGTCATATTTTAATTAAGTCCGACCGACCATAAAGGCGGTATCATTATTTGTCCATAAACCAGCCATATAGGCGGTAATCATTTGTCACATAAAGACCGGCCATATAGGGGGTGTCACATTATGTCAAATAAATAAGACTAGCCATTAAGGCGGTATAACCATTTATTTTAAATTATAATTTCCATATTATAATTAAGGGAGATTAATCTAAACTGAAATAATAAAAGCTTCACCCTTCCCCCGGCGGAAAATTAACTACAAAACATAAAAGTAAATAAAAGAAAATAAACTACTACTATTTCTGAAAATAAAAATGCATAAATTAAATACTGAAAATAAATACAAACAAGATGCAATCCTTAAATTCCTTACAAAAACCTAAGGAAAGCATGAGAATTACAAATGAAATGGCTTGGTATTTATAGGAAAATCTAAAAGCTTCCACCAATTTCTCCACCAATTGCTCCACCAAACATTCCCCAAAATCCTCCACTGAACATGCCACAAAACACTCCAAAAAACACTCCACCAAACATGCAAGCATGGTTTGTGGAAGTTTGATAATTGTAAATTGTCATTTTCCATTTTTTTTTTATTTTTTGATAATGACTTTAGTAATTTCACAAAACACATTTAATTATTCGTTAATTTCGGTCTTGAAACATTCCGAATTCGAAAATATTTAAAATTTTAAAGTTGTATAACTTTGAGTCTTCTTTAATCTACAACTTGAATCAGCTGAATTGGATATCGGATAAAAAAGTTATGGCCAAAATACCAAACTTACGCAAAATTGGAATTTAGGATTGCACTTCGTGACTCGTACAGTAAATATTCGTTTTTGACCTTTTTTTCCTCCGGATTTCATCGTTTTTGCCCCGAGTTGTTTCCATTAAGTCCTGATACTCTATTTATCTATAAAACACATCAAAACACATCAAATGTTCATCAAACCCGAGAAACTAAATAAAATATTATGTAAAAGGGGCAGTAAATATTGATATATTTTCCGCTCATCCCACCCCCAAACCTAACATTTTGCTAGTCCTCGAGCAAAACAATAATAATAAATAATTAAAATTAAATAAGCCACTTTCGTAGGGATCACGGTTGCATTTAGCATATGCACCAAGCCTTAAACCCATAGGTGTCCCTAGTGGACGAGTTGTAGTCTCGTGAAGGTTTACAAGCGACGATACCCACAAACGTCTTATAAAAGTAAAAAGATAGTAAAATTAATGCACACAAAAATAAAAAGACAAGAGAAAGAGAATAAAGAAGTTAGTGACTAAACAGGTGAAACTTCTTTTCCAAGTTAGTAGTTGTTTTCTTCTTTCTAAATTACCGAATAAGTAAATTCTCCGATTATTTTTACCATTCTCCATATACAACAGCCAACAAAATATTAATCAACTCATTTTGCCCACAATAGTCACAAGTGTAGTTGAAAGAGAGTAATATTTTTGTCCTAAAGTTTTATCAGAATTCACACTTTTTTAGCAATGAAATATTTTTTAATATTTTTTTTTAATTTTTTTTATTTATATACAATATCTTCCTCTATGTAGCGAGCTTTGGGCCAGTGGCTCCCAAACCAGTTGGCTTTAGGGCACTAGGTGTTAAGACACCCCTACAGACTTAATTACTCAGACTTCAGATATATATATATATTTTTGCAACATCTTCGATCCATGTAGCGAGCTTTGGGCCAGTGACTCCCAAACCAGTTGTTTTAGGGCACTAGGTGTTAAAACACCCCTACGGACTTAATAATTCGGATCTAAGACCTTTTTTCTTGCACACTTTTATTTTATTTTTTTGTTTTTTACTCCATTGCCATTTATAGATGCTTCCTCCAATTAAACTAGAGCACTGAATATTACAAACTTTTCAATTACAACTCATGTCCGTATGTTACCATGCATGTTGATAATACCTGCCAACTGAGCATATGAAGATTCATTTTAGTCAGTTTTAGGGAGAATTCACAAATTAAATAATTCAAAATGAAATAAACAAAAATTAACTTGTTTCGAAAATGGGTTTGAGATACGTATCAAGAGTGGAAACTCCTTACACAGCTATCTCTCACCAAATTCACCAGATTAATCAAGTTAAAAACAAAAACACAAATATTTTTTTTTAATTTTTGTAAAATTTTTCAATTTTTTTGTATTTTTCGAAAAACTTTTGGACTAAAAATCTAATAAAAATAACACAAAATAAACAAGATATTAATCAACTATTCCCTCCTTCAAACCTAAATGAGACATTGTCCCCAATGTCTTAAACAGTAGAAGAAAAGTTTAGAAGATCATACCTGGTTAACTAAAACTCTACGAAAAAAAATTACCGATTAAGATCTATGTCCAATTTACGCTTCTTACCATGATCGCTATCTGACCAGTTCAACTTGGAAAGAATGGGGTCGATTTTTGGTTAAAAGGCTAAGATTTGGTCTATTAATTCTGCGGCCTTTGTTGCAGTCTGGAAAATATCTTGTACTGATTTTGTGACGAACTCATATCTTTTGGCTTCCGTAAGAAATACAAACAGAAAATCAAAAAAATGATCAATGTTGAGTAATCCAATGGGCTTCCGATGAATGTTCAAGTGCACCCATGATGCCATTGTGAATATTTCTTCAAACGTTCCGAGCCCACCTGGTAAAGCAATAAACGCATCAACAGTATTGACCATTTCAAGGAGTTGTTCAGACATCCCCGAGACAATGCGTTCATCTCCATTTGTTTTTCCGATTATGTGTTCGTCCGCCAAATTTTTTGGAATGATTCCCAAAACGTGACCGCCACCCTCCTGAACGGCTTTTGAAATGCTTCCCATCAATCCAAGATTGCCACCGCCATATACTAGGTGCATATTTCGTTATGCTATGACTCTCCCTAATTCCTTTGCAGCCTCAATGAACTCTGGTTTATTACCAGAGTTGGATCCACAGAAAACACAAATTCGCTTGACTCGCTGCTGTGAAATTGCTTCCATTTTCTCTCTCTTATTTGGATGTATATATGGATGTGTCGAAGAGAGAAATGTAGAGCTCAATTTATAGAACCTGAAAATGGGTGAGTAATAATAGCACTAGTACCTGCCAAATGACAATTATTAGATGAACGTTAAAAATAAATCGTGAAAAGTCAAAAAGTTTAGATCTTATCGGCGAAAATAAAGGAAATAAAAACAGAAAAGCAAATCAAAGTAATTATTAAGGCAACGGAATTGTGTACGCAATACCCCACTAGTTTCGTATAAATTCATGAGGATGCGTCTCAAGAATTCATTCTTTACTCAGCCATCACAAATGAATTAGCTCTCTTCTTTGTGATTGCCTAACACCATTCCTTCTGTCTTAAAATACTCTGTTTGTGCTTTTCCCTACAAAAATATCACACAATATTAAAAACTCTACAACATGTATACACAAAATATGGAAACAGAATTATAACAAATTGCATGGGTTGCCTCCCTGCTAGCGCTGAATTTTTCGTCTTCAGCTAGACGTGACTGAAATCATCTGTTAAGAAGGTTTCAACGTTGTTTTGGATGTCTGATTAAAGACAATCCCGTGTGCGTTGCTTTTGAAGGGTCTCTTCCAACGGTAAAATGGCAAAAAGTATTTTGTCTCATTCAATGCTTGTGCCATCTTTTTGATATTTGTTGCTCCAATGGTTCCTGAAAAGAAAGAAATAAAATCAGGAGGTCTTGTATGGTGCTTGACTTGGAATGGGAGTTCCATTCTATCAAGCTTTTGGGCGATATATTTATTTATACTCCCCAAAACAATGATGTTTCTCTTGAATGTCCTAGATCTTTAACTTGGTCAGAATTTTGCTCCTCCATTTGCTCTGTTTCTTGCTCTACCTTTTCTTCACAAATGTATTTTAAAATTTCCTCATTCAGCTATTCATCTATCATCTGTGAAATGCATGCTCATAAGTGTCAACCTGAGATGTAAATGGATGTCTGATTTTAGGTCTTCATCCTCTGATATGACTGAAATGATTGGTTCAGGTAGATCTTCTTCAACCATTTGTGCAATGGAAGCTCCAAAATCTTCATTTTGAGAATACAGAGTTTCATCCTCAATTTTTGTTGGCACAAACAGCTATGCTTCTTCATCCTCGTCAGAGTCCGAATAATAAAAATCAAATAGAGACTTTACTAGTTCGGGCTCCTGAACTGATACCTCTGGTTCTTGATACTGCTCAGCCTCTTCCTCTGCTAAAGTGTCATCATGAAATGCTTTGCACTCGAAGGTTTCCTCAGTGTCATCTGAAAATGCTCCCTGAGGTATGTAGCTCTAGTTTTCTGTTAATTGTCTCGCTTGATCTATCATTCTCTGTATGGATTCTGCTTGTCTCTGAATTTGTGCATCAATTTGAGCTTCCCGTTCCTCGAGCCAATCTTTGAACATGTGAATCATCTGATGTTCCTCTGATGGTTCTAGTTCTTGATGAAGATCGTATGTGGATGGTGGATAAGATGGAAAATGTGATTCTGTGAAATATGTTGGTTGTTCGTACCTTGAATGATTCCTATAATTCTGCCACTCTGAAATGTATATGCATTGATCGCTCGGGTGGTTACCATCGCATATCATACATCTCCCTATTGCGTTCTATTGAGCAAATGTAATATTGTTTAATTCTGACATCCAGTGATAATTAGGCTGGATAACGGGCCTAAAAAAATTGGACTATTGCTCCCTGATTTGTGGAGTATCTTCTTCTAGTAAAGCTCGTAATCTTTCTATCTCCCAATAAAGATCCATGTCAACCACCTGAAAAATAAAAGAAGGAAATAAAAATTACAAATAAAAAGAAAATTAGATACAAGTAAATTAGATAGCTTCGAAATTATAACTCAAGAAAAATAAGTCCCCGGCAACGGCGCCAAAAACTTGACTTGTGCGTAATCACACGCGTATAACGCAAGCGCACGTATCGTTCAAGTAGTATAAAAATATCGATCCCACGAGGACTTAATTCATACTGTTGTTATTAATTATTGATACTATTTATTTACAAGTATCTAATTAAGGGAGAAGAGAATGATTACTTTTGGTTGGTTGAATGTGGATTAGCTTAAATAAAATAAACAAAAGAAAATACTAAGAAAATTAAATAAAAGACACAAATATCTAGGGTTGTGATTCCACACAATATTATCCTAAAGATGAATTGATTCTCATATATATGTGTAATAAGTCAGTTTGCTAACCTGGAACACGAAGATATGCAAAAGCCTCTGTCGATGGTCAGACACAAATACCCATATAACCCAATTAATCATATGTCTATGTTAACCAAGTTACCTGAATTCATTAAGTTCAAGTTCCAAAAGTGGCTACCCCCGCCCGACATGTATATGTCTATCCTGTAAGAAAATCTATTAAAGGGTTATCTATCCTTAAGGAAGATCGTGGGCTATTGAATCTAAGGCTGAAACCTAAAATCCCTTCGTCAAGTTCATTTTAAGTTTACCAAATCAATCTTATTAATGGGAAATTAACAAGAAGCATTAAGCTTAAGACTCAATAAACAAACTAAAGAATTACCCATAAAAAGAAAATCAATTATTAAGTGTGTGGATATTGTGTTTCATCACTTCCCTAGAATAAAAATAAAATGCTGGGGATTGAGGGATCCACCTTTACTATTTCTAATTTAGAAATCTCTCTTACTATAATATAGAATTTATTAGTGATATTACCAACCAGCCATATAGGCGGTATCCTCATTAAGTCATATTTTAATTAAGTCCGACCGACCATAAAGGCGGTATCATTATTTGTCCATAAACCAGCCATATATGCGGTAATCATCTGTCACATAAAGACCGACCATATCGGCGGTGTCACATTATGTCAAATAAATAAAACCAGCCATTAAGGCGGTATAACATTTTATGTTAAATTATAATTTCCATATTATAATTAAGGGAGATTAATCTAAACTAAAATAATAAAAACTTCACTCTTCCCCTAGCGGAAAATTAACTACAAAACATAAAAGTAAATAAAAGAAAATAAACTACTACTATTACTGAAAATAAAAATGCATAAATTAAATACTGAAAATAAATAAAAACAAGATGCAATCCTTAAATTCCTTACAAAAAGTTAAGGAAAGAATGAGAATTACAAATGAAATGACTTGGTATTTATAGGAAAATCTAAAGGCTTCCACCAATTACTCCACTAATTGCTCCACCAAACACTCCACCAAACATTCCACCAAACATGCCACAAGACACTCCAAAAAACACTCCACCAAACATGCAAGCATGTTTTGTGGAAGTTTGACAATTGTAATTTGTCATTTTCCATTTTTTTATTTTTTGATAATGACTTTAGTAATTACACAAAACACATTGGATTATTCGTTAATTTCTGTCTTGAAAAATTCGGAATTCGAAAATATTTAAAATTTCAACGTTGTAGATCTTTGAGTTTTCTTTAATCTACAACTTGAATCAGCTCAATCGGATATCAGATGAAAATGTTATGGCCAAAATATCAAACTTGCGCAAAATTGGAATTTAGGACTGCACTTCGTGAAGCGTACAGTAAATTTTCGTTTTTGACCTTCTTTTCCTATGGATTTCATCATTTTTGCCCCGAGTTGATTCCATTAAGTCCTGATACTCTATTTATCTACAAAACACATAAAAACACATCAAAATGTTCATCAAACCCGAGAAACTAAACAAAATATTAAGTAAAAGAGGCGGTAAATATTGATATATTTGTCGCTCATCAATTAACCAATACATTCACTGTCACATCCAAAACTGATATATAATCATAATACTCTTATGATGTTGATAGTCTGAAATCTGTCAATCTCTATCATTATTCAAAATAGAAAGCGTAAAATGATCTTTTTCAAAAATCATTTCGAAAATACATTTGAAAAACTCTTTTACTGTAAACAAAAATCAATTTCAAAATCCATCATCGTAAATCCATATCGAGCATCCAACATAACTCACTCGACAAAACATAAACAAGCGCCCAATGCCCAAATCGCGCGTACAGATCGGACAATGAATGAAACGATCCCCTTTTGACAGAGGGTCGGGTTGGCCCACTACAGTTGGGCAAACCCATATACAAGCATCACAGCGGAAACGTGTTATATCAAATTATAAAACTGTAAAAATTGTTAGGGTTGGTGCTCTGAGCGCCAATTTTTTATGTATTTCCTTGTAAATACTCTTGTAAATATTTTATTAGTGAATAAAATGAAGAGTCTCTTTAATATTACTTCTTCATTATATGGTAAAGACTTAAATGACCTTAGAGTGATTAGTTATGATACTGTTGCAAAAGCATCGCAACTGACATTGACTCGTATCATAAAAATATCATTCTTTAATTGTTCATGGTTAAGGTTTACAATTACTTGGTTAGTAAGTAAATCCGTTGAGACCAGTATGTGTCGTATATTGAAATATTGGATTCCAATGGTTTCTAAATGAACTATGAGTCTCGTGAGACTCATATAGATATGTAGATGTTTATATCAGATAAATACAGAATGAATCACCTAAGATTCTTAATAGATAGTACACTAACGTCAATAAGAATCTTCTCGGGTTGAGTGAGAATAGTGATTCTTTGACTTAAGATACCATTGTGGATATATGAGTTATCCTCCACACTTTGATGGCAGTCACGTCATCGATCTATTTAGATCAGACCTCCGTCTGTTCTTTGGGTGTGGACTGATACTCAGAATATCTTGTGGATATCAAGATAGGATCTGTCAGTTCTGTGTACAAAGCATAGGTATTCAATATAGAATTAGTAATATGTTAAATTCATGGGCCCGTGGTACACTGTAAAAATGAGTTTTAAGTGTTATTAATAGATTACTAATAGAAACATCGACGTGATTATATCTATAGAGAATTAACGCTTATATCTATATCTCTGGAATAATCTGGATACCTATGACAGAGAGATTATACGTATGCAATGACTTCGACCTGTATGGTCTGTGTTCGTCATAATTTATGGGTAGGTAGATTATGGACACAAAATTGGATTTCGTGACGGATATGCTTGAACCTAGAGAGTCTCACCAATAAAATATACTCGTAGAACACTAGGACAACTTTTATGAATAATACTGATTATTTATAAGTCGTTTAACGGTTAAAGGAAAATATATGAGATTGGGATCTTTCGGTCATTTGTTAAATATCAAATTGTGATATTTGACATATTTAATTAATATATGTATTTTGATTATTTTAATGTAAATATAATACATAAATTCAAGATATTTATATTTAATTATTTGATTATTTAAACGTTAAGTGATTAAATTAATTAAATAATAAATATCTAGTTACTTTATTAAAGTTAGTAAATGGTCTAATTTGATTGGATTAAATGGCTTGATTTAATTGGAACATTTTTGGATTTCATTAAATGGTTTAATGATTTATAACCACAAATTTATTAAATCATTTTCTATTTATTTATTGAAACAAAAAATTAACTACTTGTCTATTATTTTTTATTAATTTTCGGCCAAGGCTTAAAAAATATAAAAGGTTTTGTTTCATTTTTTTGTTTCATAATAATCAAGTTACCAAAAATATTACAAAGATAAGGATTGAGAGAAAATTGAAGAAACAAGAAGAAAACCTTGAAGCAAAATTGAATTTTGTAAGTTTTTTCTCAACTTTCTTCAATTAGAAATTATTTCTATAGTTCTAGGCTTCAACTTGTGTAGCTTAGAATTTTCTCTACTCTTTTATGCATGTGATTGAATATTTGGGAACTTAGTAGAAAGATGTAAGCATGTATAATGACTAAAGAAAGCTTATAAAGAGTTAATAGGCATTCTTTTGATTATTTGATAATCAAACTGCCATTCTAGAGTTGCTAAGCCACTCATTAATAACCTAGAATTGTTCTTGAGATGTTTCATGATGGTGAGACTTGTTTGGTGTAGTAAAGATTGAATTAAAGTATTGAATTTGACTAATTTGGTGTTAATTGATCAATTGGACAATTTTGAGAAATTAGGATTCATAACCCTTTCCAAATTTGGGGATTTTCACATATAAGTCAAATAATGATGTATATATGATGTAAAATTAATTTGGGGTTGATTGTATTTCTTCTTGACTTATTTTGAACAAGATTGGACTAAAATGTAAATCCTGGAAACTTTTGGACCCTCTCGGCAATGAAGAAAAAATTGAGAATTTTTGTTGGAAATTGTATTTTGATGTATAAGACATGTATAAATCATTTTGGGATTGATTTGGAATCAATTAAAGTTGTATTTGACAATTTAGGACCAAAATGATCAAAATGTAAAGTTTATGGGCTAATAGGCAATTAATGAAAAAACTGATTTTTTTGGGTTAAAATTTCAGTTTTTAAGTATTGAGTAATTAAAATAAATTTAGTTTATTTTAATTGCCCAAGAAAAATTATTGAAATCGGAAAATTTTGATTTTTTACGTTCCGCTGCGTTTACCCGGAATTGCCCCCTAAAACCTCAATAAAAATGGTATCAGAGCGAGTCTGATTATGGACACATGATATGAATATGCCTTTAAATTCAATGTTTAATCTGGTCTTTACTTTATGCATGCTTGTATTTATTTAATTTGATTAAATAAAATACGTAACATCTGTTGTGGAAAATCCCTATTGAATAAGGTTTAATTAAAATATGTATTTGATGCATGTTTTATGGTCCTTCTTGTCAATAAGGTTATAAATAAATTTTCTGCGACTATATCTGAGATCGTGCCAAAGCAGTGAGGGTATAGCCGATAGAAGTTTATTCGTACCAGATAAATATATGATATTAGGTAAATTCAAGAGAAAACATAATCCTGAACGTGCCAAAGCTGTCAGGGTTACGCAAGTATCTTGAATTTATCATTGACAAGTTTAACCTTGGTACGCCTCCTTTTGAATGTGTCAAAGCTGTCACAACGAGAAACGACCAGGACCAAAACCCATGAGTTACTGTTGAGTGATCGATAATGATTTGTCTACCTAATGAATATACATAGGTGAGATCGTGCCAAAGCTGTGAGCTGAAATGTATTTATGGGGTCCACCTTTCACTATTATGTTTTAATTTGATTATTGCATGTTATTGTATTCTGTTTGGGGATTACAGTGTTACATGAAATAGTGGGAAGGACATTTATAGATTAAAAATCCATGATCTGTTTAAATGCTTTTGATATTATATGAGACTATTTTATTTGCTAATCGATTTTCGCTATCTATATGATAGATTTACGATGACAACATCTACTACTAATCCTTTTGCTCGTATACTTGATACGAACAAGCTTAAAAGCGCCGAAAACTTTGCAGATTGGGATTTGGATCTAAGGATTGTCCTTGGGTCTGAGAAATTAGAATATGTGTTAGAAGGTCCGTTGCCACTTGCCATATCAGATGATGCAACACAAGAGGAACATGAGACTCTCCTGATGATAGAAGGGTCAAATCATATATTCTCTGTTTCTTGGCACCGGAGTTTAAAAGGCAATACTTTGGTTTGCCTGACGTATATACTATGATGATGCGACTGCATGAGTCCTTTTTGAACCAAGAACATGTCTCGATTAATAAAATTTCAATGGAATTGTTCCATTCAAAACTTGAAGATGGACAGGCTGTGAGCCTTCATGTGCTTAATCTGATTGATATGATCAAATAGTTGAGGCGCTTTAACTTCCCTCTGAATGAAACTTTGGGATGAAGTGTCATACTTGGATCATTCCCGGCATCATATCGCCAATTTGTAATGTATTTCAATATGAATGGAATTAGCTGTTCTTATAAAGAGTTGCATAAGATGCTGCAAACTGCTGAGGAAGATTTAAGGAAAAGCGTTCTCACTCGCCCTCCTAAACCCAATGTTCTTCATGTTTCCTCTCAATCTAAACAGAAAGGGAAGAAGAAGAAAAGAAAGAAAAAGAAGGGTTCGAATCTTCCACCACAGGGTAAGATAGCTAAACCAAAGAGAGCTGCCGAGGATAAATGCCACCACTACAGTAAGATCGGCCATTGGAAGAGGAATTGTCCTGATTACCTGGCCCATATTAGAAAGGAAAGAGCATCTACTTCAGTTACTTTTATTTTTCCCATTATTGATATCTCATTAGCTCGTGAAGCTATGTCATCTAGTTGGATTTCAGATTCTGCTTGTCTAATTCACATTTGCAATTCATTGCACGTGCTGAAGGAAAGTAGACAACTAAAATCTGGGGAGATGTAGTTGCGATTCGGGAGTGGCGACTCTCTGGATGCAGTTGCAGTGGGCTTATGCGAGATTCCCCTACCCAGTGGGAGACTTTTATTACATGACTATTTTTTTATACCGGGATGTGTAGCGAATATTATGTCACTTTTTGTATTGGATACTGAAGGATATAATATAAATATTAAGAATCGTTATTTGTATTTATATGACAGATATAATGTTCAGATCCTAGTTTGTCCAAATGAGCACGGTCATTACATTTTACATACCTTACAAGATATCTTTAATGCTGAAATTAATAAACGTAAATTATCTGATATAAATAATACTAAAATATGGCATATGAGGTTGGGTCATATATGTGTGAAATGCCTAACCCAGTTGGTTAGGAATGGTTTGATACAGGATCTCACCATTGAACCTTATCCAACTTGTGAATCTTGCATTCAGGGTAAAATGACCAAAAATCCCATTTTCGGGTGTAGGACACCGAGCCACTTACTTATTTCAACTTATACATTCTGATGTATATGGTCTCATGAGTCAAACTGCTCACAGTGGTTTTTCGTACTTCGTTACCTTAACCGATGATTTGTCACAGTATAGTTATATTTATTTGATGAAACATAAATCGCTAAACTTTGAAAAGTTCAAAGAATTCCGAAATGAAGTAGAAAAATAGACTGATAAATATATTAAATGTCTACGATCTGATCGAAGAGGTGAATATATGAGTGGTGAGTTCACCGATTATTTAAGGGAGAATGAGATTCTCATTCAATATACTCCTCCGGGTACTCCACAGCAAAATAGAGTGTCTGAGAGGATAAATCAGACATTATTTGATATGGTCCGATCGATGTTGAGTTATACAGATTTACCCTATTACTTATGGGGATATGCTTTTTTAACTGCTGCTCATCTATTGAATATGATTCCTTCTAAGGTTGTTCCTACAACTCCATATATGATATGGACCGGTAGGAAAACAAATCTCAATTATGTTAAGGCTTGGGGTTGTCATACATATGTCAGGACGGCTCAGCAAGATAAGCTTTTGTCTCAAGGGAAAAAGTTTAGGTTTGTTGGATATCCTTCAAATACGAAAGGATATTTGTTCTATAATACCGAACATCGAATTTTTTCCGTAGCTCGCTTCATAAAATTTCTAGAAATAGAATTTTTGTCTGAATGTGGTAATCATAGACATGTTGAACTTGATGATGTACCACCTGAGATCGATGAACCAACGGAGGAACCTGTAGTTCAAGTAGATGAAGAACCTTCAACAAACACACTCTGTATGTCCCAAAGGGTATCTAGACTTCCTGAAATCTTATATTTGATATAAGAAAAGAGTCTAGATGTTCTCTTAATCGAAAAGACTGACCCTTACACCTATAGAGAAGCGATATTGGACATCGACTCCATAAAGTGGCAAGAGGCCATAAAATCAGAGTTAGAGTCTATGCATCAGAACCAAGTTTGGGACTTGGTTCCGCTTCATGAAGGAATTGTTCCTATCGGTAGTAAATGGGTTTACAAAAGGAAGCACGAGCCTGATGGAAAGGTGGAAACCTTTAAGGCCCGACTGGTAGCTAAAGGTTACACGCAGCGACATGGTGTCAACTATGATGAAACCTCTTCGCCAGTTGCGATGCTAAAGTCTATAAGGATTTTTTTGTCTATTACTGCTTACCATGATTATGAGATTTGGCAAATGGATGTCAAAACTGCTTTTCTAAATTGATTTCTTGACGAAAAAATATATATGGAACAGCCGGAGGGTTTTGTATCCAGCGAGACCTCATGCATGGTTTGTAAGCTTAAGAAGTCTATTTATAGACTTAAACAACCCTCGCGAAGTTGGAATCTTCAATTCGATGAGATTATTAGATTTTCTGGTTTTCTCAAAATACGGAAGAATCCTGTGTGTACCAGAAAGCTAGTGGGAGTATTGTAGTATTTTTAGTTCTCTACATTGATGACATCCTAATCATTGGGAATGATATGGGGATGATGTAGGGCGTCAAAGCTTATCTCTATAAGAATTTATCCATGAAGGACCTGGGTGAAACTTCTTATATCTTGGGTATAAAACTCTATAGGGATAGAGAAAGAAAGCTTATTGGGTTATCCCAATCAACGTACATAGATAAGATCTTAGAACGGTATAATTTTGGTAACTGTAAGACAAAAAATATACCATTTAGACATGGCATTCATCTTTCTAAGAAGATGTGTCCGCAAATAGAAGATAAGAAGATTAGAATGTCTAATCAGCCTTATACTTCGTGTTTATGTAGCATCATGTATGCCATGTTATATATTAGGCCCGATGTCAGCTTCGCAATTAGTGTGACGAGCAGATATCAATCCAATCCAGGAAATGACCATTGGATGGCCGTTAAACATATCATGAAGTATCTTAAAGGTAATAAGGATAAGTTTATCATATATGGAGGAAATGAACTGCAGATTAATGGGTATATGGATTCTAATTTCCAATCGGATCCCGATGATAGAAAGTCTACATCAGGATTCGTATTTACCCTAAACGGAGGTACAGTTTGTTGGAAGAGTTCCAAACATTGGTCAACAGCTGATTCCACCACAAAGGCGAAATACATTGTTGCTTCTAAAGCTACAAAAGAAGCTGTTTGGATTTAGAAGTTTATCAAAGAATTGGGAGTTGTCCCAAGTGTCGAGAGTCTGATTCCGTTATACTGTGATAATACCGGTGCCATTGCGCAAGCTAAGGAACCGAGGGCGCATCAGAAATCAAAGCATGTGGAACGAAAGTACCACATCATTCGAGAGATTTTGTCGCGAGGTGACATTGTCATATGCAAGGTCCCAATTGAAGATAATATAGCAGACCCGCTTACCAAGGCCATACCTCCGAAGTTATTTGATAAGCATGTGGAGTCGATGGGTATTAGATACAATCGATATTGACACTAGAGCAAGTAGGAGAATTTTTTAGGGTTGGTGCTCTGAGCACCAATTTCTTATGTATTTCCCTGTAAATACTCTTGTAAATATCTTATTATTGAATAAAATGAACAGTCTCTTTAATATTACTTCTTCATTATATGGTAATGACGTAAATGACCTTAGAGTGATTAGTTATGATTGTAGGCATTGCATTTTTGCATATCAGCCCAATGATGAGCCTCCAATGGAGGCACTACTTTTTTAGTTGCGGAAGTTGCGGAAAGCGGTCGTTGGAAGGAAGGGTCAAGAATTGACATTTTTATTGGATTTGGTTCGCTTGTTCAAGCTTCGGGTTCGCTCGTTCGGTCTCAGTTTTGAATTTACCCAACCCTCATTCACGTGTAATACACACACACACAACAAAATAAAATCCCTCACATGCCTTACACTCCATCAACCAAGCACGTGAACAAACCAAAACCCATACCCTCACTCATGCAACCACCCATACCATTCATGCATCCCACCAAATAATAAACAAAAACCACACACTAAACAACAAAGCACCAACCACACAGCATCCTTCACCCCCCATACACTGCCACATAGCCCTCCATTACCCATTCAACCTGCCACCACGGCCAGCCTGCTTCACGTGAATAACGCCACACTGCCCTTGTCTTTTCCCTTCACGCCACAACAACAATCACTCACTCGGCAGACCCTATCTCTCTCATCTCCTTCACGCCCCATACACTGCAAACGCCCATAACAGCCTGCAACTCATGCCATAACCGGGGACCACGCATAAAGCCTCACCAACTTGCCTTCACGCGGAGGACTAGCTCACCCACTGACCAAGCAACTCACTGACTCTCAAATAACGGAACACACAGCCCTCACAAGGGAAAGCTGGCCCTCGTCATAATGCAACCCTAACTCACGTTGATCAGCCCTTCACTAGCCAAGAATTCACTCCACCCAACTCAGCCCCTAGACTTGAGGCACAAAATGACCCTTCACAGCAGCCCTCCTTGATCATCATGCCTCCCTAAGCCTCTCGAAATCCTCAAGCAGCTCACGAGTCAGACGCCTAACCACCTACCCCTTCACCGCTCCACACAAATCATCCACAAACAGCCCCTGACCAGTCACCCCTTAACGGAAATCACACCCTCACGTAGCCAACAGCCCCCCCCTAATCAAACTGCCGAACCAAACCTTCAGCCATGCAGCCCCATGCATGCGTTAAACACAACAGTGAAGCAGTCTCTTCTTCAACCTAGACCTGCACGTTTGCCTCTCCCCTCTCTCATCCAGCTCACTCCCTCGGCCATTCTCTTTGCCCAGCCAAAATACATAAACCCTTAAGCCACATCGACTGCCCTTCAAACGTCCTCGTCAACTGCCCAGTTCACGCACAACACTGCCCTTCAACGTGGAACCACACTCGGCAATAACTAGCAGCCCCTCTCGACTCCAACACAAACGCGTCACGCCGACACTGCCTCCACAGCAGCTCACGCCACAGTCTCTGCCTTCATTCAAAAGAGACACATGAACAGCAGCACATAGAGCAACACACGTAAATACACCTCTGTCTTGCCTATCCACGTGAAACCCTCAAGCCTCCATTTTACCCCCTGCAGCTCACGCACGAGGCCTCTCCATTTTCCCCCCTTTAGTTCACGCACGACCAGCCCTCTCTCTCTCACACAGCTCCATTCATTGTCAAAACTACCCTCACGAAACCCTAGCCTCAATCTCACGTTGAACCTCAAACTCACACTGAACCATAAAGCCACAGACACAGCCCTCACTGCCCCTGAAAGCACCCTTTAAACCCTCCACTTCACACACCAAAACCTCTCATAACTACCCCTCAAATACACGCCCTTCAACAGCTCGCTGCCCTCCATTCAAGCCTTCAAACTGCCCATATCTCACTGAGAATAAGCTATAAACGAAACCCTCACGCATTACAGCCACTGCACGCGTTAACTGTCACCAAACAACCCCCTGCATGCAAACCCTAGAACTAGCTCACCCACTGCCGAGAATACCCCTCACATAATCAACACGCCCACATACCAAATTCACGTAAACAGCCTGCTCCATGCACACGTGAAGAACCCTCATCACCGACCCCTTCAACAAAGACTAACCCAAAAACAACCCGAGGGATAACCTGAAAATTACAGTGAAATGAGATAAAACGGCGAGCGGAAGCCACGAGTGAAAACAGACAAAACAACAGAAACAGTGAAAACAGTGAACCTGTGAAAACAGTAGAAACAGCGGACCAGTGAAACAGCAAAACGATATCCCTTCCGGCACCGTGGAACGCACTCCCGGAAAGCGACTTAAAAGGTAAGACCTGAGGGCACCCTTTTATTTATTATCCTTTATTTTTAGTTATTTTATTATTTTATTTCGCATGAGTATTGTGAATCAGTGTATGATGTGATTTCGGGTGAATGAAATATGTGTTCTTTTTGTGGTATATTGGATGGAAACTCGGACATAAATTCCATAGCCGAATCCGAATGGACGGTAATATGGTTTGCACTCGGGATACAATGACACGTACCACTTGAGATACACGTATCTCATTTCATCCAAATTTGTATTTGAGCATGTTATAGTCTTTAGGTTATTCGTTTATTATTTAAAGCATGGTTTAATTTAGTTTGTTATTTATTTGTTAAAGCATATTTAGGTTGTTCCTTATGCATGTTATTAGTTTATGATGTGTTTGGATAATGATTTATACATGTTGATTTAATGGTTCAATATGCTCATTGTGTTACATTGCGTGGAGTTATTTGGAGGAAAGCATGTTAGATCTAAGTACCCTTGAGCATGATTATTGATTAGACTTGGTTAAATTATTGCACAAATCCGTTCATTACAAGTGGCATAAGTAAGGGACCATTCCGAACCCAACGGTTTGAGGTATTCCCTTGCGAGGGGTGAGTGTGGCATTAAATCTTTGTCCCGGTTCACACCGGGTGGCGACTCCATGTTATTTCGTACTTCCCAACTAGGCCGCGAGCCTGGAACAGCGTCGTCCAGTTTCTGTGTCCTACAGTCTGGCGACTCCACTGGGGATAGAGAATCGGCCTCGAAATATGTCTTGTAATGTTTGGATTTGTGTTTTGATTAACCATGTTTACTGTGGGTTTAAGGAGTTTTATTAAAGGCATTGTTAGAACTAGGTGATGGTTTGGTGTCTTCCTTCACTCACTACCTTTCTATAAGGAAAAGCCGTGAAGGCACCTAGATTATCATCGCATGTGATAGACTAGTTTGGAGGACTCGTTGTTTATTCCTGTCACCAAGCGATAAGAGCCTAAGAGGCTTGGGTACTTAAGTGAGCCTCGCTCCACCCTCCCTCTGGGGAATCTACAACGGGAAGTCCATTCGACAGTTAATCACATACCGTAACTCGTTGGCACGTATCGTAAGGTATAAAAAAGGTGCGTTCACTTGGTCGTTTGAACCCTTGAGTGGGGAGTCCTAGTTGCGAACAACCCTTCGTCATCGAGAGCTTTTGTTTACACTCTTAAAACCTACATGTGAACCTTAGTTGCATGACCCTTAGAAAATGTTTGATTATGCTTGTGTTTTGGACCATTTTCATTTGGAGGCAGTTGGACTTTTTATCAGAAATGCGAACTTGCTGGGCCATTTAAACTGGGGCGAGTTCGTATCTTATGACAATTAGGCCCAAAGCTTCTGAAATGTTGATGGGCCATTATGTAGAAATTATTGTTTTATGCTTGAATTATCTTGTGATGTTTGTGTTTTGGACCATCGTTATTTGGATCCAGTTGGACCTTTTGTCATGAGGTATGGGCTTGTTGGGCCATTTAAACTGGGACAAGAACATATCTTATGACGATTGGGCCAAAGGCTTTAAAATGACGATAGGCCAACTTATATATGTATTTTCCACATCACGCGCATCTCACGCATTTCATGCATACACGCATCATGTTAACCCTTTTGTGTCTTAAAAGCCATCATAGATATCCGTTGGGTTAAGAAAAAGAAGTTAGAGTATTGCTTGGGAAGATTCAATACATCAGTCGGTTCATCGCCAAATTGGGAAACAAGTCAGTGAGACTACCAGATTTAGGAGAGAATGAGTTCACCGAGTCGATCGATGTAAGCAGATTGAAGCTGCACTTTGCCTAAAGGAAAGAAGACTGAGCAGTCACCAAGGAAATTGGCGGAAGGCCTAACCCAACGGGATAGGAAACATATACATGCATACACGTAACGCACTTGCAATTCTTGTGTTTGTTCTATGTTTGCAGGTTTCAAACAGAAGAGGAAAACAAGCAGGAGGAAACACATGGCGCCGAGGAGCACAGTGAGGGTCTCACCCACCAAGAACAGGGAGTATCTCTACACATGTATGTGTATACACTACATGTACACGTCTTTATTCTGTTGTTTTGTATTCACAGGTTTTAAAGAAAAAAAAAAGAGAAAAAAGAAAAATAAAGCGGCAAAGATCAAAAGGTGGCACAAGCACTGATGATGACATTGAAGACACATTGACAGATGGATCTCGGTCATGTCTGGCTGAAGATGATGAATTTAGTGCTAACAGGGAGGCAACCCATACACTTTGTTGCGATTTCTATTTTCATGTTTTGTGTATACATGTCGTAGAATTTTTAATTTTGTGTGTTATTTTGGTAGGTAAAAGCAAAGACATAACGTTTTAAGACAGAGGGAATGATGCTTGGCAATCACAAAGATGGGAGCTAATTCTTTAGTGGTGGCAGAGTAAAAGAAGAATTCATGAGACGCATCATAATGAACTTATGCCAAGCAAGAGGCGTATTGAGTACACAATTCCTTTGCTTTAATTATTGCTTTGATTTGCCTTCTTTTGTTATTTTCTGTTATTTTCGTAGACAGGTCCCAGACTTTCTGACCTTTCATGACTTGTTTTGGTGTTTCCGTGGATAGAATCCACGACTTTTTGACCGTTCACGATTTCTTTTGTTGTTTTCGTAGACAGGATCCAGTGACCTTTTGACTTCTCGTGACCTCTTTTGTGGTTTAGCTAACCACCATTCGGTGAAAGGTATTAGTACAATTATTACTCATCCCTTTTTAAGTACTATAAATTCAGCTCAGTATTTTTCTCCTCAACACATTCAAATATACATCCGAGTAAAAGAGAGAAAATGGAAGCCACTTCAAGAAGACGAGTTGAAACCATTTGTGTGTTTTGCGGTACCAGTGTGGGTACTAAACCGCAATACATAGAGGCAGCACAAGAATTGGGTCGAGTCATTACTGAACGGAATATGCACTTAATATACGGTGGAGGTAATCTTGGACTGATGGGAATTGTTTCAAAGGCTGTACATGACGGAGGCAGTCCAGTTCTGGGAATCATCCCAAAACCTTTGGCGGAGGCGAATCTGATAGGACCATCGAACGGAGAAGAATTGCTCGTGCCGGGAATGTCAGAGCGACTGGTGGAAATGATTAACCGTGCAGATGCCTTTATTGCTCTACCAGGAGGTTTGGGCACGTTGGAGGAAATGTTTATAGTGCTATCTTGGGCGAACCTAAACATACACCAGAAACCTCTTGGATTGTTTAACGTTGATGGATTTTATGATTTTCTTTATGTGTTTCTTGAAGACAACCGAAGAAATGGGTTCGTAACAAAACCTGTGAACGAACTCCATTTCACAGCCAGAACTGCCCAGGATTTAATTGACCAAATCTTGGCCTTTGAACCGCATATGGACCCTATCCTTTCCGAGATCAAATGGTCCGAGGACGATCGTGGTAAAAAGCGTAAACTGAATCTGGATCTTAACCTCTAAGTCTTCTGTATTAGTATCTTGTTTATTTTGTGTTATTTAAATAATAAATAATAAAAAATGAAAAAAATAAAAAAGATGAGTGAGAGAAGTCTTTGATAGTTAGACATATGTCCATTGATGACATTGAATGCTGTAGGGGGAAACCCTAGAAACGATAAGTGCGAGACACGCTCTCTTCCGGTATTATGAATGGATTGATCTCAGTTAGACTCACGAGCACTTGATTACAGGATCCTAGCAGTAGAAGCCTGAATAGTTATCGAAGTGACTAGTTGAAGAGATGATGTATTAGTGAATGACCGTTTGCCTGGGTGTCCACACTTTTTTACCGATGCTATGATATATGATATGGTTGGAAATAAAGAAAAAAAAAAGTCTCTGAAATAATAAAAAATAATAGACCACCTATAACCGATAAGCGTGAAGCTACCCATGGGCGAGTATTAGGACCACCATGAGGAGAAATGCTACCTTAAAGCTAGGTGTGTCAGAAAAGAAAAAGAAAAAGAAAAAGAAAATTCAAAATGAAAAGAAAGAGACAAAAGAAAAAAAGATGAAAACCATATCATGTTGAGTATGCTGAAGTAATCACAGAATGTGATTAAGACATCCAGGCTGGTTAGACCCACTGGTTCGATTCTCTGAAACGAAATCACCAAGTTGGCTTACTTAAGGAACAAGCTGCAAAAGAGCCTTAGCGCACACACACACTAGGAGTCTAGTTCAGATCACCTATTCAGACGATTGTAGTTGAGTGTATCAAGTACTTTGAAGGTTCTCTGGTTTCGACATGAAGCATTCGTTGAGGACACAAATATGTTTAGCTATCAGGATTGTCTCGAGGAGAGAAATATAGTTTGAAATAAATCATCCACATCACTATCAGTCTTGGCCGAGTGTGGCACTCTGTGGGTTGAGGCCCACATCATTATCAGTCTTTGCCAGGTACGGCACTCCGGGTATGGAGACATCAGATCAGCTCTGCCAGGTATGGCACTCCGGGTATGGAGACATCAGATCAGTTTTGCCAGGTACGACACTCCGAGTATGAAGACACAGTATCGGTTTCGGGGATGAGACCTAGGGCCGAGGCCCACATTAGCTTCAGCATCAGTTTTCAGAGATGATGTAACATCCCAGATTTTCGGGACTGTTTTAGGAGATTCCCAGACTGACGATTTAGTCTTGGAATAGAATGATAATGAAAAATAAGTGTTTTAAGTGATGGAATATGGATCAGAATAATATGAAATGAATATTCGTCGCGTCGGAAAACGCGTGGGACCAAAAATCAGTTACGTGATTTTTACTATATGCGTATAGTTTATAATTTTGGGCATGAATTTAGTAAACGAACTCCGATTGAGTTGATTCTTGAACCATCAGACTCGTTTTTCCGAGAAGAACAACTTTCGTGTTGAACACATTTCGAGAATCGCTTCAGAATGGCTTCGAAAGTGGTGATTTCCGAAAATACCCTTATTAGTGGGGACATATTGGTAATTTCCGGAATTAGATATTTTATTATTATATCCAGCAGCATTTACAGAAATTAAAAAAAATAAATAAAAGAAGAGCAGGAACCAGTATGTACGTGAAGAGAGAGAAAAAGGAGAGAGGGAGTGGCGTCGGTGGCCTCCGGTCACCTTCACGCCGGCGGACCACCACCGTCAGCTTCGTCCGGCCAAGGGGAGTAGACCGGTGGCAGGCGCAGTCGCAAGGGACGCCGGAAATGGCGGGAAATGGAGGAAGAAGGGCGCGTCTTGGGTCGTCCGATCCCGGCTCGTCGCTTTGTTTCACGAGCCATGCCACCTACCAAATCGAAGCTCTCGGAGAGTACTACGAGTATGCGGAATCGATTTCGCCGAACAGCGGCCGGTTGCACGCGAAACGAGGAGAGAAGCGTCAGTGAACAGTAAACCCGCGGTGAACAGTAACTCCGATCGAATTTTCGATAGCACCAGCGCGTTCGTATGGCCGTAGGGAGTGCGAATATGGCCTCGTAATTTCGGTACGACTCTCCGTTAGAATTTTGTTTTTTAAAGTTTATAGTTTTATATTCGGATGTTTCCAGTAGTTCCGTAGTGTAACGAGTTAGCATGAGATGAATTGGGTATGTTTTAATATGTTAAATCGATAATGTGGTAGAATCTGGGGAGAAACAGATTAGATTTGATCGATCCGGTAGAATTAGCGAGTTTCCGGTAAAACGGAATTTCTCGTGCAATTGAGCGTAGATGACCGTAACCTTGGTTAAGATGTAAATATGATATTGCGAAGGTAATTAAGTCTTTCTGGATAGGTTCGGAGGATTCGTAAGTTTGCGAGAACGACCGAATCACGTTTCTCGCATATTCTTTCATCTATTCTAGTTAGGATTATGTTCCTTATAGTAAATTCTTTTATCTCTATAGGTGATCGTGATACCGTAAGCAGGGCGGTCCTGCTGCATAGTTCCTTTCTCAGTAGTCAGCTCACCAGGTGCGTGGATAAGCCTGTAACATTGATGTTTTCAAAAGTATATAGTATGTATGTTTTCCTAAATGAATTTCTAAGATAATGCATTAAATGAGTTTGTTTTCAGAAAGTTTATATTTTTGCTATAATGTATGGATCGAATATTGATTATGTTGAAATCATGTGTTTATGATATATGAGAAACTTGCATGATTTGAGATATAAGAGCATGGATTTTGGAAATGATTTTTATGTTAGGATGCCCCCGTGTACTTATATGTGCCAGATTATTGCCTTGAGATAAGGTCTCATGTTGCCAGTTATTGCCGTGAGATAAGGTCTCACGTTGCCAGTTTGCTCCGGATGCCAGTTTTGCCGTGGGGAAGCCCCATGTTGCCAGGTTTGCCATATTGTCATGAGGTTGCATATAGATGAATAACAGATTTATCTTTCCAGAGTATTTTTGAGCAGTATGAGTTTTATGAGAAATGAGATTTATGATTTGAGTTTTATGAGAAATGAGTTTATGAGAAATGAGATTTACGATTTCAAGTAAATGTTTGAGATATCGATTTACAGCTTATGTATTTATTTATATTATGAAAGACTTGTTCGATCCACTTTGTTACTTGATTATCCACGGCACTAAGCTGTGATCCATTGCACTAAGCGTGAGCTTACCCCCATTCCTTAACATTTCAGGTTTAGCAGATTAGTAGATCGTTCTTTCATCTGCTGTTTCGTCATCATTCCTGCCAGTAGAGAAAGGTTGTGCCAACAGTAGAGTGTCTTTGTTATGTATTTCCTTGGAAGAATTTGTTGTCTAATGTTAGGCTTTGAGCCTTTATTTGTTACTGAGGATGTTGTATCTTCTTTATGGATATTATGTTGAGTTGGATCATGGAGATCCTACGTTATGATGTTATTTTCAGTTAGATTTTTCCTTGTATTTGGAGGATTAGTCCATATTACAGGGGAAACTCTGCCAGTTTCTAGTCTCCGTCTCACCTATACCCTACCTAAGGGGACGGGTGTGACACTTAATGGTATCAGAGCCCAGGGTTCATAGATTCTGTAGACACTTCCATTTCTTTATTAGTTATTCTATGTCTTTTAGCGGTTGACATCTTTCATGTGTTTTTAGATGCCTCCGTGTCTCAGAGCTTAAGGTTCAGGTCGAGTTCGTACTTGTAAGATAGCAATGTTGGCCAACCTTTTAGGGCACCTCCAGTTGATGAGGAGGTTAATTATTATGATGGGGAAACCTTTGAAGGGAACCCTAATTCTGTTGTAGGAGATTCGCTAGCCTCGGTTTTCGGAGATAGTATTCCAGTTCATTATCCTCCTAGCAGTAATGTTTCTCCTGGTTCTTACCCTTATCCTTATTTCTACCCTCCAGCATGGGGTCATAGTCCAAGTCAGGTAACTCATATAGTTAATGAAGATAATATTGCTAAAGGAATGAAAGAAAATGGAGCTGTTGAGTTTGATGGGAAGAAGGATCTCATTGTAGCTGGGAATTTCTTGGATAGAGTTGAGAAGGCTTTTGAGCTGATGAGATTGACTGATGAACAGAAGTGCCACCATGTGTATCGACTTTTGACTGAGCAGGCTGATAAATGGTAGTTTTGTGTCCGTAGGAAAATGTCTGGACGTGGCCTTGGTACTAGTACTTAACGTGGGAAGGAATAGTTTGGTGATGCGTGAGAATGTCGAGTAATAGTATAGAGAGAGAGACCAATAATTCTTCATGACAAGATACTTTCACAGTATCTATGCATAATTGGAAGGGTTAATAATTGTCGCGATGATAAGATATAAAGCAGATATTTGAGGGACCTACAAATCCTCTTTTCAATAGTGGGAAACTTAAGATAGTGGATTTTGCGTAAATTTCTAAAAACGCTTTACAGCTGTTGTCTATGCAGGACCCTTGGTGGAGCCTTTTCTTTAAAAGATGGGATAGTTGGTTTGTAAGTTATGACTCTAAACTCCACGGATATAACTTCTCACATTCGACCAGGTTCGAATCAGCAGTTATAGGGATGAAGAAATTTCGAGGACGAAATTTTTATAAGGAGGGGTGAAATGTAACATCCCAGATTTTCGGGACTGTTTTAGGAGATTCCCAGACTGACGATTTAGTCTTGGAATAGAATGATAATGAAAAATAAGTGTTTTAAGTGATGGAATATGGATCAGAATAATATGAAATGAATATTCTTCGCGTCGGAAAACGCGTGGGACCAAAAATCAGTTACGTGATTTTTACTATATGCGTATAGTTTACAATTTTGGGCATGAATTTAGTAAACGAACTCCGATTGAGTTGTTTCTTGAACCATCAGACTCGTTTTTCCGAGACGAACAACTTTCGTGTTGAACACATTTCGAGAATCGCTTCAGAAGGGCTTCGAAAGTGGTAATTTCCGAAAATACCCTTATTAGTGGGGACATATTGGTAATTTCCGGAATTAGATATTATTATTATTATATCCAGCAGCATTTACAGAAATTAAAAAAAAAGATAAAAGAAGAGCAGGAACCAGTATGTACGTGAAGAGAGAGAAAAAGGAGAGAGGGAGTGGCGTCGGTGGCCTCTGGTCACCTTCACGCCGGCGGACCACCACCGTCAGCTTCGTCCGGCCAAGGGGAGTAGACCGGTGGCAGGCGCAGTCGCAAGGGACGCCGAAAACGGCGGGAAATGGAGGAAGAAGGGCGCGTCTTGGGTCGTCCGATCCCGGCTCGTCGCTTTGTTTCACGAGCCATGCCACCTACCAAATCGAAGCTCTCGGAGAGTACTACGAGTATGCGGAATCGATTTCGCCGAACAGCGGACGGTTGCACGCGAAACGAGGAGAGAAGCATCGGTGAACAGTAAACCCGCGGTGAACAGTAACTCCGATCGAAATTTCGATAGCACCAGCGCGTTCGTATGGCCGTAGGGAGTGCGAATATGGCCTCGTAATTTCGGTACGACTCTCCGTTAGAATTTTGTTATTTTAAAGTTTATAGTTTTATATTCGGATGTTTCCAGTAGTTCCGTAGTGTAACGAGTTAGCATGAGATGAATTGGGTATGTTTTAATATGTTAAATCGATAAATGTGGTAGAATCTGGGGAGAAACAGATTAGATTTGATCGATCCGGTAGAATTAGCGAGTTTCCAGTAAAACGGAATTTCTCGTGCAATTGAGCGTAGATGACCGTAACCTTGGTTAAGATGTAAATATGATATTGCGAGGGTAATTAAGTCTTTCTGGATAGGTTCGGAGGATTCGTAAGTTTGCGAGAACGACCGAATCACGTTTCTCGCATATTCTTTCATCTATTCTAGTTAGGATTATGTTCCTTATAGTAAATTCTTTATCTCTATAGGTGATCGTGATACCGTAAGCAGGGCGGTCCTGCTGCATAGTTCCTTTCTCAGTAGTCAGCTCACCAGGTGCGTGGATAAGCCTGTAACATTGATGTTTTCAAAAGTATATGTATGTATGTTTTCCTAAATGAATTTCTAAGATAATGCATTAAATGAGTTTGTTTTCAGAAAGTTTATATTTTTGCTATAAGGTATGGATCGAATATTGATTATGTTGAAATCATGTGTTTATGATATATGAGAAACTTGCATGATTTGAGATATAGAGCATGGATTTTGGAAATGATTTTTATGTTAGGATGCACCCCGTGTACTTATATGTGCCAGATTATTGCCTTGAGATAAGGTCTCATGTTGCCAGTTATTGCCGTGAGATAAGGTCTCACGTTGCCAGTTTGCTCCGGATGCCAGTTTTGCCGTGGGGAAGCCCCATGTTGCCAGCTTTGCCATATTGTCATGAGGTTGTGCATATAGATGAATAAACAGATTTATCTTTCCAGAGTATTTTTGAGCAGTATGAGTTTTATGAGAAATGAGATTTATGATTTGAGTTTTATGAGAAATGAGTTTATGAGAAATGAGATTTACGATTTCAAGTAAATGTTTGAGATATCGATTTACAGCTTATGTATTTATTTATATTATGAAAGACTTGTTCGATCCACTTTGTTACTTGATTATCCACGGCACTAAGCTGTGATCCATTGCACTAAGCGTGAGCTTACCCCCAATTCCTTAACATTTCAGGTTTAGCAGATTAGTAGATCGTTCTTTCATCTTCTGTTTCGTCATCAATTCCTGCCAGTAGAGAAAGGTTGTGCCAACAGTAGAGTGTCTTTGTTATGTATTTCCTTGGAAGAATTTGTTGTCTAATGTTAGGCTTTGAGCCTTTATTTGTTACTGAGGATGTTGTATCTTCTTTATGGATATTATGTTGAGTTGGATCATGGAGATCCTATGTTATGATGTTATTTTCAGTTAGATTTTTCCTTGTATTTGGAGGATTAGTCCATATTACAGGGGAAACTCTGCCAGTTTCTAGTCTCCGTCTCACCTATACCCTACCTAAGGGGACGGGTGTGACACTTAATGGTATCAGAGCCCAGGGTTCATAGATTCTGTAGACACTTCCATTTCTTTATTAGTTATTCTATGTCTTTTAGCGGTTGACATCTTTCATGTGTTTTTAGATGCCTCCGTGTCTCAGAGCTTAAGGTTCAGGTCGAGTTCGTACTTGTAAGATAGCAATGTTGGCCAACCTTTTAGGGCACCTCCAGTTGATGAGGAGGTTAATTCTTATGATGGGGAAACCTTTGAAGGGAACCCTAATTCTGTTGTAGGAGATTCGCTAGCCTCGGTTTTCGGAGATAGTATTCCAGTTCATTATCCTCCTAGCAGTAATGTTTCTCCTGGTTCTTACCCTTATCCTTATTTCTACCCTCCAGCATGGGGTCATAGTCCAAGTCAGGTAACTCCTATAGTTAATGAAGATAATATTGCTAAAGGAATGAAAGAAAATGGAGCTGTTGAGTTTGATGGGAAGAAGGATCTCATTGTAGCTGGGAATTTCTTGGATAGAGTTGAGAAGGCTTTTGAGCTGATGAGATTGACTGATGAACAGAAGTGCCACCATGTGTATCGACTTTTGACTGAGCAGGCTGATAAATGGTAGTTTTGTGTCCGTAGGAAAATGTCTGGACGTGGCCTTGGTACTAGTACTTAACGTGGGAAGGAATAGTTGGTGGTGATGCGTGAGAATGTCGAGAATAATAGTATAGAGAGAGAGACCAATAATTCTTCATGACAAGATACTTTCACAGTATCTATGCATAATTGGAAGGGTTAATAATTGTCGCGATGATAAGATATAAAGCAGATATTTGAGGGACCTACAAATCCTCTTTTCAATAGTGGGAAACTTAAGATAGTGGATTTTGCGTAAATTCTAAAAACGCTTTACAGCTGTTGTCTATGCAGGATCCTTGGTGGAGCCTTTTCTTTAAAAGATGGGATAGTTGGTTTGTAAGTTATGACTCTAAACTCCACGGATAAACTTCTCACATTCGACCAGGTTCGAATCAGCAGTTATAGGGATGAAGAAATTTCGAGGACGAAATTTTTATAAGGAGGGGTGAAATGTAACATCCCAGATTTTCGGGACTGTTTTAGGAGATTCCCAGACTGACGATTTAGTCTTGGATAGAATGATAATGAAAAATAGTGTTTAAGTGATGGAATATGGATCAGAATAATATGAAATGAATATTCTTCGCGTCGGAAAACGCGTGGGACCAAAAATCAGTTACGTGATTTTTACTATATGCGTATAGTTTACAATTTTGGGCATGAATTTAGTAAACGAACTCCGATTGAGTTGTTTCTTGAACCATCAGACTCGTTTTTCCGAGACGAACAACTTTCGTGTTGAACACATTTCGAGAATCGCTTCAGAAGGGCTTCGAAAGTGGTGATTTCCGAAAATACCCTTATTAGTGGGGACATATTGGTAATTTCCGGAATTAGATATTATTATTATTATATCAGCAGCATTTACAGAAATTAAAAAAGATAAAAGAAGAGCAGGAACCAGTATGTACGTGAGAGAGAGAAAAAGGAGAGAGGAGTGGCGTCGGTGGCCTCTGGTCATTCACGCCGGCGGACCACCACCGTCAGCTTCGTCCGGCCAAGGGGAGTAGACCGGTGGCAGGCGCAGTCGCAAGGGACGCCGGAAACGGCGGGAAATGGAGGAAGAAGGGCGCGTCTTGGGTCGTCCGATCCCGGCTCGTCGCTTTGTTTCACGAGCCATGCCACCTACCAAATCGAAGCTCTCGGAGAGTACTACGAGTATGCGGAATCGATTTCGCCGAACAGCGGCCGGTTGCACGCGAAACGAGGAGAGAAGCGTCGGTGAACAGTAAACCCGCGGTAAACAGTAACTCCGATCGAAATTTCGATAGCACCAGCGCGTTCGTATGGCCGTAGGGAGTGCGAATATGGCCTCGTAATTTCGGTACGACTCTCCGTTAGAATTTTGTTATTTTAAAGTTTATAGTTTTATATTCGGATGTTTCCAGTAGTTCCGTAGTGTAACGAGTTAGCATGAGATGAATTGGGTATGTTTTAATATGTTAAATCGATAAATGTGGTAGAATCTGGGGAGAAACAGATTAGATTTGATCGATCCGGTAGAATTAGCGAGTTTCCGGTAAAACGGAATTTCTCGTGCAATTGAGCGTAGATGACCGTAACCTTGGTTAAGATGTAAATATGATATTGCGAGGGTAATTAAGTCTTTCTGGATAGGTTCGGAGGATTCGTAAGTTTGCGAGAACGACCGAATCACGTTTCTCGCATATTCTTTCATCTATTCTAGTTAGGATTATGTTCCTTATCGTAAATTCTTTATCTCTATAGGTGATCGTGATACCGTAAGCAGGGCGGTCCTGCTGCATAGTTCCTTCTCAGTAGTCAGCTCACCAGGTGCGTGGATAAGCCTGTAACATTGATGTTTTCAAAAGTATATAGTATGTATGTTTTCCTAAATGATTTCTAAGATAATGCATTAAATGAGTTTGTTTTCAGAAAGTTTATATTTTTGCTATAAGGTATGGATCGAATATTGATTATGTTGAAATCATGTGTTTATGATATATGAGAAACTTGCATGATTTGAGATATATGAGCATGGATTTTGGAAATGATTTTTATGTTAGGATGCACCCTGTGTACTTATATGTGCCAGATTATTGCCGTGAGATAAGGTCTCATGTTGCCAGTTATTGCCATGAGATAAGGTCTCACGTTGCCAGTTTGCTCCGGATGCCAGTTTTGCCGTGGGGAAGCCCCATGTTGCCAGTTTTGCCATATTGTCATGAGGTTGTGCATATAGATGAATAAACAGATTTATCTTTCCAGAGTATTTTTGAGCAGTATGAGTTTTATGAGAATTGAGATTTATGATTTGAGTTTTATGAGAAATGAGTTTATGAGAAATGAGATTTACGATTTCAAGTAAATGTTTGAGATATCGATTTACAGCTTATGTATTTATTTATATTATGAAAGACTTGTTCGATCCACTTTGTTACTTGATTATCCACGGCACTAAGCTGTGATCCATTGCACTAAGCGTGAGCTTACCCCTCATTCCTTAACATTTCAGGTTTAACAGATTAGTAGATCGTTCTTTCATCTGCTGTTTCGTCATCAATTCCTGCCAGTAGAGAAAGGTTGTGCCAACAGTAGAGTGTCTTTGTTATGTATTTCCTTGGAAGAATTTGTTGTCTAATGTAGGCTTTGAGCCTTTATTTGTTACTGAGGATGTTGTATCTTCTTTATGGATATTATGTTGAGTTGGATCATGGAGATCCTATGTTATGATGTTATTTTCAGTTTAGTTTTTCCTTGTATTTGGAGGATTAGTCCATATTACAGGGGAAACTCTGCCAGTTTTGTCTCCGTCTCACCTATACCCTACCTAAGGGACGGGTTGTGACAGATGAGTCACAGGGTCGAGGCCCACTTTAGCTACAATATCAGTTTCGGGGATGAGTCCCTGGGCCGAGGCCCACATCAGCTTCAGCATCAGTTTCGGGGATGAGTAATAGGGTCAAGGCCCACATCAGCTTCGATATTAGTTTTGGGGGATGAGTCCCAGAGTCGAGGCCCACATCTGTTACAGTATCAGTTTTTGGGGATGAGTCTCAGGGTCGAGGCCCATATCACATCAGTTTCAGTTTGGGGCGAGGCCCATATCAGTTTGGGGCGAGGCCCACATCAGTATCAGTTTGGGGCGAGGCCCACATCAGTATCAGTTTGGGGCGAGGCCTGTATCAGTATCAATTTGGGGCGAGGCCCGTATCAGTATCAGTTGGGGGCGAGGCCCTTATCAGTATCACTCTGGGGGCGAGGCCCATATCAGTATCACTCTGGGGGCGAGGCCCATATCAGTATCAGTCTGGGGGCGAGGCCCATATCAGTATCAGTCTGGGGGCGAGGCCCATATCAGTATCAGTCTGGGGGCGAGGCCCATATCAGTATCAGTCTGGGGCGAGGCCCATATCAGTATCAGTCTGGGGCGAGGCACATATCAACATCAATTTGGGGCGAGGCCACATTAGTATCAGTTTGGGGCGAGGCCCATATCAGTTTGGGGCGAGGCCCATATCAGTTTTTGTCTGGGGCGAGGCCTACATCAACATCAATCTGGGGGGGAGGCCCACATTAGTATCAGTTTGGGGGGAGGCCCATATTAGTATCAGTTTGGGGCGAGGCCCACATTAGTATCAGTTTGGGGCGAGGCCCACATCAGTATTAGTCTGGGGGCGAGGCCCATATCAGTATCAGTTTGGGCGAGGCCCATATCAGTATCAGTTTGGGGCGAGGCCCATATCAGTATCAGTTGGGGGCGAGGCCCATATCAGTATCAGTTTGGGCGAGGCCCATATCAGTATCAGTCCGGGGCGAGGCCCATATCAGTTTCAATCTGGGGGCGAGGCCCACATCAGTATTAGTTTGGGGCCGAGGTCCATATCAGTATCAGTTTGGGCGAGGCCATATCAGTATCAGTTGGGGCGAGGCCCATATCAGTATCAGTTTGGGGCGAGGCCCACATCAGTATCAGTATGGGACGAGGCCCACATCAGTTTCAGTCTGGGGGCGAGGCCCACATCAATTTCGGTCTGGGGGCGAGGCCCACATCAGTGTCAATCTGGGGGCGAGCCCACATCAGTATCAGTTCAAGGGCGATGTCTCTATTGGCAACGGTGTTGGTCGAGGTGCCCAGGGGGCCCGAGGTACCCCCGTTCTCGCTTGTAGTTCCGGGTCGAGGTGCCCAGGGTCGAGGGCCACTACATTCATCAGTTCGAGGGCGAGGTCCCTATTTTCAGCGGTGTTGGGTCGAGGTGCCCAGGGTCGAGGTGTCCCCGTTTTCGGTTGTAGTTCCGGGTCGAGGTGCCCAGTACATCATCAGTTTGAGGGCGATGTCCATATTGTCAGCGGTGCTGGGTCGAGGTGCCCAGGGTCAAGGTGCCCACTTTATCATCGGTTCGAGGGCGAGGTCCCTATTGTCAGCGGTGTTGGGTCGAGGTGCCCAGGGTCGAGGTGCCCCCTTTGTCGGTTGTAGTTCCGGGTCGAGGTGCCCAGGGTCGAGGTGCCCACTACATCATCAGTTCGAGGGCGAGGTCCCTATTGTCAGCGGTGTTGGGTCGAGGTGCCCAGGGTCGAGGTGCCCCCGTTGTCGGTTGTAGTTCCGGGTCGAGGTGCCCAGGGTCGAGGTGCCCACTACATCATCAGTTCGAGGGAGAGGTCCCTATTGTCAGTGGTGTTGGGTCGAGGTGCCCAGGGTCGAGGTGCCCCGTTGTCGGTTGCAGTTATTGGGATGCGTCCCAGGATCGAGGTCCACTGCATCATTAGCTCAGCTCGAAGCAGCAGGTAAGTCAGGTGGCAGCTGGCGAGCCAGGTAAGTAAAAATGCATTGCATAACTTTGATAGGATTGTCATTGTCACACACTGCACAAGTCCCATCAAAGTGGGGGCGACTGTAGGCATTGCATTTTTGCATATCAGCCCAATGATGAGCCTCGAATGGAGGCACTACTTTTTTAGTTGCGGAAGTTGCGGAAAGCGGTCGTTGGAAGGGAAGGGTCAAGAATTGACATTTTTATTGGATTTGGTTCGCTTGTTCAAGCTTCGGGTTCGCTCGTTCGGTCTCAGTTTTGAATTTACCCAACCCTCATTCACGTGTAATACACACACACACAACAAAAATAAAATCCCTCACATGCCTTACACTCCATCAACCAAGCACGTGAACAAACCAAAACCCATACCCTCACTCATGCAACCACCCATACCATTCATGCATCCCACCAAATAATAAACAAAAACCACACACTAAACAACAAAGCACCAACCACACAGCATCCTTCACCCCCCATACACTGCCACATAGCCCTCCATTACCCATTCAACCTGCCACCACGGCCAGCCTGCTTCACGTGAATAACGCCACACTGCCCTTGTCTTTTCCCTTCACGCCACAACAACAATCACTCACTCGGCAGACCCTATCTCTCTCATCTCCTTCACGCCGCATACACTGCAAACGCCCATAACAGCCTGCAACTCATGCCATAACCGGGGACCACGCATAAAGCCTCACCAACTTGCCTTCACGCGGAGGACTAGCTCACCCACTGACCAAGCAACTCACTGACTCTCAAATAACGGAACACACAGCCCTCACAAGGGAAAGCTGGCCCTCGTCATAATGCAACCCTAACTCACGTTGATCAGCCCTTCACTAGCCAAGAATTCACTCCACCCAACTCAGCCCCTAGACTTGAGGCACAAAATGACCCTTCACAGCAGCCCTCCTTGATCATCATGCCTCCCTAAGCCTCTCGAAATCCTCAAGCAGCTCACGAGTCAGACGCCTAACCACCTACCCCTTCACCGCTCCACACAAATCATCCACAAACAGCCCCTGACCAGTCACCCCTTAACGGAAATCACACCCTCACGTAGCCAACAGCCCCCCCCTAATCAAACTGCCGAACCAAACCTTCAGCCATGCAGCCCCATGCATGCGTTAAACACAACAGTGAAGCAGTCTCTTCTTCAACCTAGACCTGCACGTTTGCCTCTCCCCTCTCTCATCCAGCTCACTCCCTCGGCCATTCTCTTTGCCCAGCCAAAATACATAAACCCTTAAGCCACATCGACTGCCCTTCAAACGTCCTCGTCAACTGCCCAGTTCACGCACAACACTGCCCTTCAACGTGGAACCACACTCGGCAATAACTAGCAGCCCCTCTCGACTCCAACACAAACGCGTCACGCCAACACTGCCTCCACAGCAGCTCACGCCACAGTCTCTGCCTTCATTCAAAAGAGACACATGAACAGCAGCACATAGAGCAACACACGTAAATACACCTCTGTCTTGCCTATCCACGTGAAACCCTCAAGCCTCCATTTTACCCCCTGCAGCTCACGCACGAGGCCTCTCCATTTTCCCCCCTTTAGTTCACGCACGACCAGCCCTCTCTCTCTCACACAGCTCCATTCATTGTCAAAACTACCCTCACGAAACCCTAGCCTCAATCTCACGTTGAACCTCCAACTCACACTGAACCATAAAGCCACAGACACAGCCCTCACTGCCCCTGAAAGCACCCTTTAAACCCTCCACTTCACACACCAAAACCTCTCATAACTACCCCTCAAATACACGCCCTTCAACAGCTCGCTGCCCTCCATTCAAGCCTTCAAACTGCCCATATCTCACTGAGAATAAGCTATAAACGAAACCCTCACGCATTACAGCCACTGCACGCGTTAACTGTCACCAAACAACCCCCTGCATGCAAACCCTAGAACTAGCTCACCCACTGCCGAGAATACCCCTCACATAATCAACACGCCCACATACCAAATTCACGTAAACAGCCTGCTCCATGCACCACATGCACACGTGAAGAACCCTCATCACCGACCCCTTCAACAAAGACTAACCCAAAAACAACCCGAGGGATAACCTGAAAATTACAGTGAAATGAGATAAAACGGCGAGCGGAAGCCACGAGTGAAAACAGACAAAACAACAGAAACAGTGAAAACAGTGAACCTGTGAAAACAGTAGAAACAGCGGACCAGTGAAAACAGCAAAACGATATCCCTTCCGGCACCGTGGAACGCACTCCCGGAAAGCAACTTAAAAGGTAAGACCTGAGGGCACCCTTTTATTTATTATCCTTTATTTTTAGTTATTTTATTATTTTATTTCGCATGAGTATTGTGAATCAGTGTATGATGTGATTTCGGGTGAATGAAATATGTGTTCTTTTTGTGGTATATTGGATGGAAACTCGGACATAAATTCCATAGCCGAATCCGAATGGACGGTAATATGGTTTGCACTCGGGATACAATGCCACGTACCACTTGAGATACACGTATCTCGTTTCATCCAAATTTGTATTTGAGCATGTTATAGTCTTTAGGTTATTCGTTTATTATTTAAAGCATGGTTTAATTTAGTTTGTTATTTATTTGTTAAAGCATATTTAGGTTGTTCCTTATGCATGTTATTAGTTTATGATGTGTTTGGATAATGATTTATACATGTTGATTTAATGGTTCAATATGCTCATTGTGTTACATTGCGTGAGTTATTTGGATGAAAGCATGTTAGATCTAAGTACCCTTGAGCATGATTATTGAGTAGACTTGGTTAAATTATTGCACAAATCCGTTCATTACAAGTGGCATAAGTAAGGGACCATTCCGAACCCAACGGTTTGAGGTCTTCCCTTGTGAGGGGTGTGTGCGGCCTTAAATCATTTTTTCCCAGTTCACACCGGGTGGCGACTCCTTTATTCTCCGGTCTAGTCCCCCGTGGGCTACTCCATACTCCCAACCGGGCCTCGAGCCCGGAACAGCATGCGTCGCCCATTTTCTGTTGTCTACAATGATATTTTTGCAAAAGCGTCACAACTGACATTGAGTCGTATTGCAACAATATCATTCTTTAACTGTTCCTGGTTAAGGTTTACAATTACTTGGTCAGTAAGTAAACCCACTGAGACTAGTACGTGTCGTATATTGGAATATTGGATTCCAATGGTTTCTCAATGAACCTTGAGTCTCGGGAGACTCATATAGACATGTAGATTTTTATATCAGATAAATATTGAACGACTCAACGATGATTCTTAATGGATAGTGCACCAACTGTGGGATACAGAAACTGGGCGACGTATATTGTTCTAGGCTTGCGGCCTAGTTGGGAGTACGGAGTAGCCCGCGGGGGACGAAACCGGAGAATAATGGAGTCGCCACCGGTGTGAACCGGGAAAATGATTTAAGGCCGCACTCACCCCTCGCAAGGGAAGACCTCAAACCGTTGGGTTCGGAATGGTCCCTTACTTATGCCACTTGTAATGAAATTATTTGTGCAATAATTTAACCAAGCCTAAGCAACATTTATTTCCAAGGGTAATTTACTCCTAAGTTCGCATGCATAAGTACAAGGCTCATATCTAAGTTTGCATATAACCCATGTCCGAGTTTGCATGCATAAAGATGAATTGAAATACAACAAGCATACAATGTCATAAGCACATTACATTTGATCATAGGCATGCCAGTAGATAATAATTATACAATCACGCATGAAAGCAAATCGGAATAACGGAAATCATATAACTTCATGAACATGTTGAATGGATGAATGTGGAAGCATAAATAGATAACTATCGTGTAAACATGCATCATGGAAATGAACATGTGATCTTATGGACACAATAAATGACTAACTGCGAGAACATGAACAATCAAAAAGGTAAATGACAAAATGAGTAACCATGCATGAGATGTGATGGAAGAGGGCCTGTTTACCGTGGGCGTTCGTTCGGCGTTCATATCCGCATTCGAATTGTAAACAGAGGGTTCGTGTTCGAGTAGCATTCGTAAACGCATTCGAACGGAAATGAAACAGAATGCTCACGTTCGTATGGTGTTCGGAAACGCGTTCGAACGGAATGAGACCTGATGCATGATAAGGTAAAATGCATGCGCATTCGAGTTGCGTTCGTAAATGCGTTCGAACGAACTGAGACAGAAAACATGCATTCGTGGGGCGTTCTGAAACGCGTTCGAATGGGGTTACAGCAGTAACCCCAAAATATAGTAAACAAATGACGTATACGTGAACGGATGAATAGATGACACCTAATAAATAATAACGGGCTAAAAGGCGCGGTAAATCATCGTGATAAAGGATTTTAACCCCTCGACATAGGGGACCCTTAATCCAATTACTAAGCCTATGCGCTAATAACATAATGCATATAAAAAATAAAGACAATATCAGACTTTGTATACCCGATTGAACACATCTTACATTGAATCGAATATACATCATCCGGCGCGACGAAGCATCGTGGTAAATGATTTTAACGCCTCGAAACGGAGGACCTTTTATCCAACTTACTAAGCCCATTCGCTAATAACATAATGCATAAAAAAATAAAGACAACAATATCGAACTTCGTATACCCGATTGAACACATCTTACATTCAACCGAATATACATCATCCGGCACGGCGAAGCATCGTGATAAAGGATTTTAACCCCTCGACATAAGGGACCTTTAATCCAACTTACTAAGCCCATGCGCTAATAACATAATGCATAAAAAAATAAAGACAACAATATCGGACTTTGTATACCCGATTGAACACATCTTACATTCAACCGAATATACATCATCCGGCGCGGTGAAGCATCGAGGTAAATGATTTTAACGCCTCGAAATGGAGGTCCTTTTATCCAACTTACTAAGCCCATGCCCTAATAACATAATGCATAAAAAAAATATAGACAACAATATCGGACTTCGTATACCCGATTGAACACATCTTACATTCAACCGAATATACATCATCCGGCACGGCGAAGCATCGTGGTAAAGGATTTTAACCCCTCGAAACGGAGGACCTTTAATCAAACTTACTAAGCCCATGCGCTAATATCATAATGCATAAAAAAATAAAGACAACAATATCGGACTTTGTATACCCGATTGAACACATCTTACATTCAACCGAATATACATCATCCGGCGCGGCGAAGCATCATGGTAAAGGATTTTAACCCCTCGAAATAGAGGACTTTTAATCCAACTTACTAAGCCCATACGTTTTATCTCATCATTACACAAACAAATAACGTGAAAAATTTAAATAACGGATAATAAACGAATCAAAACAACATAAAACAAAATATGCGCCGTTTGCTCAGGTGGTACGTGGAGTTGTATCCCAAGTACAGACCGCACTACCGTCTATTCGGATTGGGCTATGGAATTTATGTTTGAGTTTCCATCCTATATACCACAAGAGGTGACACATTTTCCATTTTATTCAAAGCCACAACATGCATCAATGAACGACTCTCATACGAAATAAATAACTAAAACGATTAAAAGATGAATAAAAATAAATACGAAAAGTGCCCTCAGGTCTAACCTTTTATGTCGACTCTCGAAAGTACCGTACACGGTCGTTGGAAGGGTAGATGCTCCGCAACTCCTCTGGTTCACTGGTTCAACATTTTCTCTCGTTGTTTCACTGCTCAAGCTACCGTTTTCGCTCCATTTCGCTGCTATTTTGCTGTTGTTACTGTGTTTGCTGTATTTAGGCCACTGTTTTGGGTGTGTTTTTTGGTAATTTCAGGGGTGCATGGGGGCTGCTTTAGGGGTGATTTTCGGTGAAACGGTGAGCAGTTCCAGGGATCATTTTTTCGGTGGTACAGTGGTTGTTTTAGGCTGTAAGTTTCGATAATGTGGGGCTGTTGTATAGGGGTTATTTTTGGTGTTGTGTGGGCTATTTCAGGGGTTGTATTTGCGGTGATTACAAGGGTCTTTTGGTTATGAGAGGATGCGGTAATAAATGTGTGTTTCAAGGCTTCCTGTTGGACGGCAATGTAAGGATTTCTTGTGTGAATTATGTGTATCAGCTAGGGGGTGTGAAGGGTTGGAATTGGGTTTCTTATATAGACAAAGGCTAGGGCTTCTCCTTGTTTGAAAAGGAAGGAATCAATTAGTGTCTTACAAGGAAAGCAAAAGAATGATTGGGGACAAGATTTGGTTTAATTAGGAATATGATATATTTAATTTGTTTTGATTAGGCATGAGATTTGTTTAGTTAGGAATAAAAAATACTTGATTGATTTTAATTAGGCATGATTTTATTTGATATTTATTTTAATTTGGTATATGATTTTTAGATTTTATTTAATTTCACCATGTGTTAAATATGTGTTTTATTAATTTGGATTTGTTTTATGGGCTTTGGTGGGCTAATTGGGCTAATTGGGAGTGAGGCTAGCAGCAAAACCAGAAATACCGACACCGTTCAAATGCCGATTCGAACTCTACACGAACGTCCGCAATCTGCTTGACGTTCGAACGTGGTCATGATCGCAGCACAAACGAAAACAGTGAACTTGTGAAATGAATCTGATGACATACTTATTCTGAATTTCCCCTTCCGAAGTCCGTTTCCCGCGACTTCCATGACATAAAAGGTAGTGCATCTAAATGAGACTCATCATAGGGACTTATATGCAAAAATGCAGTGCCTACAGTCGCCCCCACTTTGATGAGACTTGTGTAATGTGTAATAGTGACAATCCTATCAAAGTTATGCAATGCATTTTTACTTACCTGGCTCGCCAGCTGCCACTTGACTTGCCATGTGTTGAGTTGAGTTGATTTGGTGGTGAGGTGCTGCGACCCCTGGTTCATTCTCGAACCGTTGCTGTGATGTGGTCCATTCCCGAACTGTTACCGTGAGGTGTCCATTCCCAAACCGTTACTGTGAGGTGGTCCTTTCCCGAACCGTTACTGTGATATGGTCCATTCTAGAACCGTTACTGTAAAGTGGTCCATTCCCGAACCGTTACTGTGAGGTGGTGCATTCCCGAACCGTGCTCTATTCTCGGAGTGCCATTCCCGGCTTGTTCATTCCCGAACTGTGTTTCCATTCTAGGATTACCATTCTCGGCTTGTTCATTCTCGAACCTTACTCCATTCTTGGATTACCATTCTCGGCTTTTTCATTCTCGAACCTGCTCCATTCTCGGATTACCATTCTCGGCTTGTTCATTCTCGAACCTTGCTCCATTCTCGAATTACCATTCTCGGCTTGTTCATTCTCGAACCTTGCTTTATTCTCGGATTGCCATTCTTGGCTTGTTCATTCTCGAACCTTGCTCCATTCTCGGATTACCATTCTCGGCTTGTTCATTCTTGAACCTTGCTCCATTCTCGGATTACCATTCTCGGCTTGTTCATTCTCGAACCTGCTCCATTCTCGGATTACCATTCTCGGCTTGTTCATTCTCGAACCTTGCTCCATTCTCGGATTACCATTCTCGGTTTGTTCATTCTTGAACCTTTTTCCATTCTCGGCTTGTTCATTCTCGAATTATGCTCTATTCTCGGAGTGCCACTCTCGGTAAGATTGATACTGATGCTAATATGAGCCTCGCCCCCAGACTGATGCTGATGTGGGCCTCGCCCCCAGAATGATGTGGGCCTCGCCCCAAACTGATACTGATATGGGCCTCGCCCCTGGGACTCATCCCCAAGACTGAAACTGATATGGGCCTCAACCCTGGGACTCATCCTTGAAACTACTACCTATATGTTGCTGATTCTGGTTGGCTTGTCTTTGCCGCTTTCTCTTTTTTCTTCTTTGAAACCTTTGAATACAAAACAAAACAAACACAAAAAAGAATGCAAAATGTGTTACGTGTATGCATGCATGTATGAGTGAATTTTCTATCCCGTTGGGTTAGGTCTTCTGCCAATTCCTCTGGTGACCATTATTCTTTTCCTCAGGCAAAGTACAACTTCAATCTGTCAACATTGATCGGCTTGGTGAACTCATTCACTTCCAAATCTGACAGCCTCACTGCCCCTATTTCCCACTTTCTGAATGGTTATCTTATCTTTTCTGCTTGCTTCTTTCGAAGATTCCCCGTGTTGTAAATATCGATGAGTATCATAGTACCAAGGTTTAGTGCTTTTGTCAAATGTACTCATGTTGCAGGAAGAGGCTTTAGGCAAGTAAACGAAATGAACGTATTTATTATCGTTGAGAAAAAAAGTTCGAACAAGTAAATAAAATTAATGTCTTTATTTAAAAATGCTGGATCAAATAGACTAGGAAGAACAGCTTCATCATATGTGGCACTACCTTCTTCCTCGGCCTATGGTTCTTCACTGTCATCCATGTAAGAAGCTTGGTGGTTGAGGGTTTGGAGGACAAAAGTTTCGGGCAATCCAGAGTTGATCATGTAGGTGGGTGGGGGAACAAAATGGTAGTTTGGTAGAGGGTTTTGTGTGTGTTGGGTTGTTCTTTTCCTGGGTCGGGTATTTTATGGGAATCTATGAGATCTTGAATTTCATGCCTGAGGTGGGTTCAGTTGTCGGTGTCATGGCCTTGTAGCTGGTGGAAGTGACAATAAAGGTTCACATTTATGTGTGGCGGTGTGGGGTGTGGAAGTGGTTTGCCTTCTAAGGGTTTCAAGAGTCCTTGTCCCTGTAACTTTTCAAACACCTTCGACAAAGGTCTACCAAGGTTCGAGAATTGCCGGTTCCTGATGGCAGCAACCTCGGCAGTAGCGGGCTTAGTCTCAGAATGCCCCCCAAAAGTCCTTCTATTCTGGCCATAGAACTTTCTATTCTCAGCCTCTTCTTCCTCTATATCCATGACAGTTTCCCTCAACTGTCGAAAATCTGCAATCATGGAGGTTATTCTCCTCAACTTGCCATAAATGGAGGGCTTGGTGCCCTTGATGATCATTTTGATTTGGTCATTCTCTGAGGGCCGAGTCTGCATCTTCAGAAGCTGGCTTCTCCAGCGGTCTACATACTCCTTGAAGCTTTCTTTCGGCTTCTACTTAGTGCTCTCAAAATCACGGAGTGACAAATCAATTTCCAAATCTGTAACATATTGCTTCAGAAAAGCATCAGCCAGTTCCCTCCAATCTTCCCTAATCTTCTTCTCAAGGCTGTGATACTAAATTACCGGCGCTCCCTTAAGTGACATCCCAAACATTTTCTGCACTTGACGCTTGGATAGACCCACTGAACTCATAACTGAAACATACTGACGGAGATGGACCCTCGGATCCCCATTCCCGTTGAACTTAGCCATATCCGGCATCTTGAACTGAGCTGGCAACTTTTCTTCGAAGGTCATTGCCTCATAATATAACAACTCTCCATGTTTACCCCTCATTTTGCGGGTAACTGTTTCAACCTGATCTCGAAGCTTCTGAAATTCTGCCTGAGACCCAATTACTCTGCATGTTGCATACTCTGCCATGTCGTCATCAAAAGCGGGGATATCATCCCCCAACCCATTCGGAGGCTCCTCGCGCCTCACATTCTCAGAATTTCCCCCAGCACGGGGCACAACAATATTAGCCACAGCATTAGTCAAGGCTTGCAATTGTTCTGTAACCTTAGTGAGACCATTCTCCAGCTGATCTATGCGAGATACCTCGTTTTCTGATGTACTCATATCTGTTCTTTTGGTGAGTCTTCCCTCTTCCCTAACCCAACGGGAATCTATGATGTCTTTTATAAACATAGAGGGTGTTAATAGGATATATGTATGCATGAGATGAATGAGATGCATGTGCTACAAGGAATATATCAACTCATTAAATTTTTCACACAAATCGGCCCATCATCATTTTAGAAGCTTTTGGGCTAACTGTCACATGAGTGAACTCGTCCCAGTTTAAATGGCCCAACAAGTTCACATCTCATGGCAAGAAGTCCAACCGTATCCAAATGATAATGCTCCTAAACACAAACATATAATGGCCCATTGGCGTTTTAGAAGCTTTTGGCCCAATCATCATAAGCACAAGTAAATAATTTCTACCTCATGACAAAAGGTCCGAATGGCCCATCAACATGTTTAAATGGCCCAACAAGCTCATACCTCATGACAAAAGGTCCGAATGGATCCAAGGGATCATGTTCCCAAACATAAGCACAAGTAAATAATTTCTACATAGTGGCCCATCAACATTTCAGAA
Organism: Zanthoxylum bungeanum; assembly: GCA_019454045.1. Lineage (NCBI taxonomy): Eukaryota > Viridiplantae > Streptophyta > Magnoliopsida > Sapindales > Rutaceae > Zanthoxylum > Zanthoxylum bungeanum. The sequence continues at coordinate 40,795 of SKCR01036993.1, read as the reverse complement.
GATTTTGGCCCAATTGTCATAGGATACGAACTCGTCCCAGTTTAAATGGCCCAACAAGTTCGCATTTCTGACAAGAAGTCCAACTGCATCCACATGAGGATGGTCCACAAGCATAAGGAAATAGTTTCTATAGGCCATACAACTCCAGTCTACGTGTGAGTTTACGGGAGTGTAGACAAAGACTCTCGCTGGTAAAAGATTGCCCACAACTAGGTCTCCCCACTCAAGGGTTCGAGCGACCAAGTGAGCTCACCTTTTTTATACCTTACAGTACGTGCCAACGAGTTATGGTGTGTGACTGACTATCAAATGGATTTCCCGTTGTAGATTCCCTAGAGGGAGGGCGGAGCAAACTCTATTAAAAACCCAAGCCTCTTAGGCTCTTATCGCTTGGTGACAGGAATAAACAACGAGTCATCCAAATTAGTCCATCACAATAGGCTACAAGTAAGTGATTATCTAGGTGCCTTCACAACTTTTCCTTATAGAAAGGTAGTGAATGAAGGAAGACACCAAACCATTACCCAGCCTTAAAAAAGTGCCTTTGATTAAACCCTTTTTAACCCACAATAGACACGGTTAATTAAAGCAAAAATATAATATTACAAGACATTATTTCGGGGCCGATTCTCTATCCCAGTGGAGTCGCCAGACTGTGGGACACAGAAACTGGGCGACGCATGCTGTTCTAGGCTCGCAGCCTAGTTGGGAGTACGGAGTAGCCTGCGGGGGACTAAACAGGAGAATAATGGAGTCGCCACCTGGTGTGAACCGGGAAAATGATTTAAGGCTACACTCACCCCTCGCAAGGGAAGACCTCAAACCGTTGGGTTCGGAATGGTCCCTTACTTATGCCACTTGTAATAAAATGATTTGTGCAATAATTTAACCAAGCCTAAGCAACATTTATTTCCAAGGGTAATTTACTCCTAAGTTCGCATGCATAAGTACAAGGCTCATATCTAAGTTTTCATATAACCTATGTCCGAATTTGCATGCATAAAGATGAATTGAAATACGGCAAGCATACAATGCCAATTACTTGCATGTTGCATACTCTGCCATGTCGTCATCAAAAGCGGGGATATCATCCCCCAACCCATTCGGAGGCTCCTCGCGCTCACATTCTCAGAATTTCCCCAGCACGGGGCACAACAATATTAGCCACAGCATTAGTCAAGGCTTGCAATTGTTCTGTAACCTTAGTGAGACCATTCTCCAGCTGATCTATGCGAGATACCTCGTTTTCTGATGTACTCATATCTGTTCTTTTGGTGAGTCTTCCCTCTTCCCTAACCCAACGGAATCTATGATGTCTTTTATAAACATAGAGGGTGTTAATAGGATATATGTATGCATGAGATGAATGAGATGCATGTGCTACAAGGAATATATCAACTCATTAAATTTTTCACACAAATCGGCCCATCATCATTTTAGAAGCTTTTGGGCTAACTGTCACATGAGTGAACTCGTCCCAGTTTAAATGGCCCAACAAGTTCACATCTCATGGCAAGAAGTCCAACCGTATCCAAATGATAATGCTCCTAAACACAAACATATAATGGCCCATTGGCGTTTTAGAAGCTTTTGGCCCATCATCATAAGCACAAGTAAATAATTTCTACCTCATGACAAAAGGTCCGAATGGCCCATCAACATGTTTAAATGGCCAACAAGCTCATACCTCATGACAAAAGGTCCGAATGGATCCAAGGGATCATGTTCCCAACATAAGCACAAGTAAATAATTTCTACATAGTGGCCCATCAACATTTCAGAAGATTTTGGCCCAATTGTCATAGGATACGAACTCGTCCCAGTTTAAATGGCCCAACAAGTTCGCATTCTGACAAGAAGTCCAACTGCATCCACATGAGGATGGTCCACAAGCATAAGGAAATAGTTTCTATAGGCCATACAACTCCAGTCTACGTGTGAGTTTACGGGAGTGTAGACAAAGACTCTCGCTGGTAAAAGATTGCCCACAACTAGGTCTCCCCACTCAAGGGTTCGAGCGACCAAGTGAGCTCACCTTTTTTATACCTTACAGTACGTGCCAACGAGTTATGGTGTGTGACTGACTATCAAATGGATTTCCCGTTGTAGATTCCTAGAGGGAGGGCGGAGCAAACTCTATTAAAAACCCAAGCCTCTTAGGCTCTTATCGCTTGGTGACAGGAATAAACAACGAGTCATCCAAATTAGTCCATCACAATAGGCTACAAGTAAGTGATTATCTAGGTGCCTTCACAACTTTTCCTTATAGAAAGGTAGTGAATGAAGGAAGACACCAAACCATTACCCAGCCTTAAAAAAGTGCCTTTGATTAAACCCTTTTTACCCACAATAGACACGGTTAATTAAAGCAAAAATATAATATTACAAGACATTATTTCGGGGCCGATTCTCTATCCCAGTGGAGTCGCCAGACTGTGGGACACAGAAACTGGGCGACGCATGCTGTTCTAGGCTCGCAGCCTAGTTGGGAGTACGGAGTAGCCTGCGGGGGGACTAAACAGGAGAATAATGGAGTCCCCACCTGGTGTGAACCGGGAAAATGATTTAAGGCTGCACTCACCCCTCGCAAGGGAAGACCTCAAACCGTTGGGTTCGGAATGGTCCCTTACTTATGCCACTGTAATAAAATGATTTGTGCAATAATTTAACCAAGCCTAAGCAACATTTATTTCCAAGGGTAATTTACTCCTAAGTTCGCATGCATAAGTACAAGGCTCATATCTAAGTTTTCATATAACCTATGTCCGAATTTGCATGCATAAAGATGAATTGAAATACGGCAAGCATACAATGCCAATTACTCTGCATGTTGCATACTCTGCCATGTCGTCATCAAAAGCGGGGATATCATCCCCCAACCCATTCGGAGGCTCCTCGCGCCTCACATTCTCAGAATTTCCCCCAGCACGGGGCACAACAATATTAGCCACAGCATTAGTCAAGGCTTGCAATTGTTCTGTAACCTTAGTGAGACCATTCTCCAGCTGATCTATGCGAGATACCTCGTTTTCTGATGTACTCATATCTGTTCTTTTGGTGAGTCTTCCCTCTTCCCTAACCCAACGGGAATCTATGATGTCTTTATAAACATAGAGGGTGTTAATAGATATATGTATGCATGAGATGAATGAGATGCATGTGCTACAAGGAATATATCAACTCATTAAATTTTTCACACAAATCGGCCCATCATCATTTTAGAAGCTTTTGGGCTAACTGTCACATGAGTGAACTCGTCCCAGTTTAAATGGCCCAACAAGTTCACATCTCATGGCAAGAAGTCCAACCGTATCCAAATGATAATGCTCCTAAACACAACATATAATGGCCCATTGGCGTTTTAGAAGCTTTTGGCCCAATCATCATAAGCACAAGTAATAATTTCTTTCTACCTCATGACAAAAGGTCCGAATGGCCCATCAACATGTTTAAATGGCCCAACAAGCTCATACCTCATGACAAAAGGTCCGAATGGATCCAAGGATCATGTTCCCAAACATAAGCACAAGTAAATAATTTCTACATAGTGGCCCATCAACATTTCAGAAGATTTGGCCCAATTGTCATAGGATACGAACTCGTCCCAGTTTAATGGCCCAACAAGTTCGCATTTCTGACAAGAAGTCCAACTGCATCCACATGAGGATGGTCCACAAGCATAAGGAAATAGTTTCTATAGGCCATACAACTCCAGTCTACGTGTGAGTTTACGGGAGTGTAGACAAAGACTCTCGCTGGTAAAAGATTGCCCACAACTAGGTCTCCCCACTCAAGGGTTCGAGCGACCAAGTGAGCTCACCTTTTTTATACCTTACAGTACGTGCCAACGAGTTATGGTGTGTGACTGACTATCAAATGGATTTCCCGTTGTAGATTCCCTAGAGGGAGGGCGGAGCAAACTCTATAAAAAAAACCCAAGCCTCTTAGGCTCTTATCGCTTGGTGACAGGAATAAACCGAGTCATCCAAATTAGTCCATCACAATAGGCTACAAGTAAGTGATTATCTAGGTGCCTTCACAACTTTTCCTTATAGAAAGGTAGTGAATGAAGGAAGACACCAACCATTACCCAGCCTTAAAAAAGTGCCTTTGATTAAACCCTTTTTAACCCACAATAGACACGGTTAATTAAAGCAAAAATATAATATTACAAGACATTATTTCGGGGCCGATTCTCTATCCCAGTGGAGTCGCCAGACTGTGGGACACAGAAACTGGGCGACGCATGCTGTTCTAGGCTCGCAGCCTAGTTGGGAGTACGGAGTAGCCTGCGGGGGACTAAACAGGAGAATAATGGAGTCGCCACCCTGTGTGAACCGGGAAAATGATTTAAGGCTGCACTCACCCCTCGCAAGGGAAGACCTCAAACCGTTGGGTTCGGAATGGTCCCTTACTTATGCCACTTGTAAAAAATGATTTGTGCAATAATTTAACCAAGCCTAAGCAACATTTATTTCCAAGGGTAATTTACTCCTAAGTTCGCATGCATAAGTACAAGGCTCATATCTAAGTTTTCATATAACCTATGTCCGAATTTGCATGCATAAAGATGAATTGAAATACGGCAAGCATACAATGTCATAAGCACATTACATTTGATCATAGGCATGCCATTAGATAATAATTGTACAATCACGCATGAAAGAAAATCGGAATAACGGAAAGCATATAACTTCATGAACATGTTGAATGGATGAATGCGGAAGCATAAGTAGATAACTATCGTGTAAACATGCATCATGGAAACGAACATGTGATCTTATGGACACAATAAATGACTAACTGCGAGAACATGAACAATCAAAAGGTAAATGACAATATGAGTAACCATGCATGAGATGTGATGGAAGAGGGCCTGTTTACCATGGGCGTTCGTTCTGCGTTTGTATCCGCGTTCGAACGGTAAACAGAGGGTTCACGTTCGAGTAGCGTTAGTAAATGCGTTCGAACGGAAATGAAACAGAATGCTCACGTTCGTATGGCGTTCAGAAATGCGTTCGAACGGAATGAGACCTGATGCATGATAAGGCAAAATGTATGCGCGTTCGAGTTGCGTTCGTAATGCGTTCGAACGAACTGAGACAGAAAACATGCACTCGTGCGGCGTTCTGAAACGCATTCGAATGATTTACACAGCAGTACCCCCAAAATACAGTAAACAACATGACTCATACGTGAACGGATGAATAGATGACACCTAATAAATAATAATGGGCTAAAAGGCGCGGAAAAGCATCGTGATAAAGGATTTTAACCCCTCGACATAAGGGACCTTTAATCCAACTTACTAAGCCCATGCGCTAATAACATAATGCATATAAAAAATAAAGACAACAATATTAGACTTTGTATACCCGATTGAACACATCTTACATTCAACCGAATATACATCATCCGGTGCGGTGAAGCATCGTGGTAAAGGATTTTAACCAATCGAAATGGAGGACCTTTAATCCAACTTACTAAGCCCATGCGGTAATAACATAATGCATAAAAAAAAATAAAGATAACAATATCGGACTTCGTATACCCGATTAAACACATCTTACATTCAACCGAATATACATCATCCGGCGCGGCGAAACATCCTTGTAAAAGATTTTAACCCCTCGAAATAGAGGACCTTTAATCCAACTTACTAAGCCCATACGTTTTATCTCATCATTACACAAACAAATAAACAAATAACATGCAGAATTTAAAGAACGGATAATAAAAGAATAAAAACAACATAAAACAAAATATGCGTCGTTTGCTCAAGTGGTACGTGGAGTTGTATTCCAAGTACAGACCACACTACCGTCCATTCGGATTCGTCTACGAAATTTATGTATGGGTTTCCATCCTATATACCACAAGAGGCGACACATTTTCCATTTTATTCAAAGCCACAACATGCATCCATGAACGACTCTCATACGAAATAAATAACTAAAACGATTAAAACATGAATAAAAATAAATACGAAAAGTGCCCTCAGGTCTAACCTTTTCTGTCGACTCTCAAAAGTACCGTACACGGTCGTCGGAAGGGTGGATGCTCCGCAACTCCTTCGGATCACTGGTTCAATATTTTCTCTCGCTGTTTCGCTACTCAAGCTACCATTTTCGCTCCATTTCACTGCTGTTTTGCTGCTGATTTTCGGTCACTGTGTTTGCTGTATTTAGGCTACTATTTTGGATGTGTTTTTTTGGTAATTTCAGGGGTGCAGGAGGGATGCTTTATGGGTGATTTTCGGTGAAACAGTGAGCAGTTCCAGGGACAATTTTTTTGGTGGTACAGTGGCTTTTTTAGGCTGTTAGTTTCGGTAATATGGGGCTACTGTATAGGGGTTATTTTCGGTGATGTGTGGGCTATTTCAGGGGCTGTATTTGCGGTGATTACAAGGGCCTTTTGGTGATGAGAGGATGCGGCAATGAATAAGTGTTTCAAGGCTTCTTGTTGGACGGCAATACAAGGATTTCTTGTGTGAATTTTGTGTATCAGCCAGGGGGTGTGAAGGGTTGGAATTGGGTTTCTTTTATAGACAAAGGCTAGGGCTTCTCCTTGTTTGAAAATGAAGGAATCAATTAGTGTCTTACAAGGAAAGCAAAAGATTGATTGGGGACAAGATTTGGTTTAATTATGAATATGATATATTTAATTTGTTTTGATTAGGCATGAGATTTGTTTAGTTAGGAATAAAATATACTTGATTGATTTTAATTAGGCATGATTTTATTTGATATTTATTTTAATTTGGTATATGATTTTTAGATTTTATTTAATTTCACCATGTGTTAAATGTGTGTTTTCATTAATTTGGATGTGTTTTATGGGCTTTGGTGGGCTAATTTGGCAAATTGGGCGTGAGGCTAGCAGCAAAACCAAAAATTTTGACACCGTTCGAACACCGATTCGAACGCTACACGAACGCCTGCAATATGCTTGACGTTCGAACGTGGTCACGAACGCAGCACGAACGAAAACAGTGAACTTGTGAAATGAATCTGATGACATACTTATTCTGAATTTCCCCTTCCGACGTCCATTTCCCGCGACTTCCGTGACATAAAAGGTAATGCCTCTAAATGAGACTCATCATAGGAACTTATATGCAAAAATGCAGTGCCTACACCAACGTCAATAAGAATCTTCTCGGGTTGAGTGAGCACAATGATTATTTGACTTGAGATACCACTGTGGATATATGAGTTATCATCCACACTTTGATAGAAGTCACATCACCGATCTATTTAGATCAGACCTCCCCCTGTTCGTTGGGTGTGGACTGATACTTAGGATATCTTGTGCATATGAAGATAGGATCTGTCAGTTATGTGTACAGAGCATATGTATTCAATATGGAATTAGTAATCTGTTAAATTCATGGGTCTGTGGTACACTGTAGAAACGAGTTCTAAGTGTTATTAAGAGATTACTAATAGAAACGTCGACGTGATTATATCTATAGAGATTTGACATTTATATCTATATCTCTGGAATAATCCGGATACCTGTGATGGAGGGATTATACGTATGCAATGACCTCAGCCTGTATTGTTCAGAGAGTTTATCTGTGTTTATCATAATTTACGGGTGGGTAGATTATGGACTCGAAATTTAATTTCGTGATGGATATGCCTGAACCTAGAGTCCCACAAATGAAATATACTCGTAGAGCATTATGGCAACTTATATTAATAATACTGATTATTTATAAAGTCGTTTAACGGTTAAAAAAAATAAATACTATTGGGATCTTTCGGTCATTTATTAAATATCAAATTATGATATTTGACATGTATAATTAATATATGTATTTTGATTATTTAATGTAAATATAATACATATATTCAAGATATTTGTATTTAATTATTTGATTATTTAAATGTTAAATGATTAAATTCATTAAATAATAAATATCTAGTTACTTTATTAAAGTTAGCAAATGGCCTAATTTGATTGGATTAAATGGCTTGATTTAATTGGAACATTTGTGGATTTCATTAAATGGTTTAATGATTTATAATCACAAATTTATTAAATCATTTTCCATTTATTTATTGAAATAATAAATTAAATACTTGGCTATTATTTTTTGTTAATTTTCGGCCAAGGCCTAAAAAATATAAAAGGTTTTGTTTCATTTTTTGTTTCATAATAATCAAGTTCCCAAAAATATTACAAAGATAAGGATTGAGAGAAAAGTTAAGAAACAAGAAGAAAACCTTGAAGCAAAATTGGATTTTGTAAGTTTTTTATCAACTTTCTTCAATTAGAAATTGTTTCTATAGTCCTAAGCTTCAACTTGTGTAGCTTATAATTTTCTCTACTCTTTTATACATGTGATTGAATGTTTGGGAACTTGGTAGAAAGATGTAAGCGTGTATAATGACTAAAGAAAGCTTATAAAGAGTTAATAAGCATTCGTTTGATTATTTGATAATCAAGTTGCCATTCTAGAGTTGCTAAGCCACTCATTAATAACCTAGAATTGTTCTTGAGTTGTTTCATGATGGTGAGACTTGCTTGGTATAGTAAAGATTAAATTAAAATATTGAATTTGGCTAATTTGGTGTTAATTGAGATTTCTTCTTGACTTGTTTTGAACAAGATTTGACTAAAATGTAAATCCCTGGAAACTTTTGGACCCTCTCGGTAATTATGAAAAAATTGAGAATTTTTTTTTGCAAATTGTATTTTGATGTATATGACATGTATAAATCATTTTGGGATTGATTTGGAATCAATTAAAGTTGTATTTGACAAATTTAGGACCAAAATGATCAAAATGTAAAGTTTAGGGGGCTAATCGGTAATTAATGAAAAATATGATTTTTTGGGTAAAAATTTCATTTTTTAAGTATTGAGTAATTAAAATAAATTAGTTTATTTTAATTGCCCAAGAAAATTATTGAAATCGGAAAATTTTGATTTTCCGCGTTCCGCTGCGTTTACTCGAAATTGCCCCCTAACAAGCGCCCCTGCCATGCCGGAACGAAACATATACAAGCGCCACAGAGGGTCAAAAAACATAAACTCATCAAGCACCGTGACAGAAACAGATTTTCGAGCATTTATACGAAAACAAGTTTTATAGTTTAAAAACATCAAAATCATTTTCGAGCGCCAAGACAGAAACATATTATCAAGCACCTAAACGGAAACATATCGATAAATCTAAAAACATGAGAATGTTAATCAAGCATCGAGGTGAAAACAGTTTCTTTATTCTTTATAATCAAAATTGAAATATCTAAAAACAAACTTTCTTTCTTTTCAAAATACTTTTGTGCGAAAAATCAAATACAAAATTTTCAAAACATGGTTCAAAATATTAGTAAACAATTCAGACTATCAACATCTTAGCATAATTCGTACCCCAACATATAATGATTTCACATCACATACATACTCATATTTCTATATAAACAACGTACTTTTAACTTAGTACACCTATACACCTATACACATACATATCTTCTTCACTTCTCCCAGCGCTGCTCAAGAATCATTCTGGTATCTACTACTCCGGTACCTACTATTCTTTCTATTCTTTCTGAACCTGGGGCTTCGCTTGCTCGCCCACTTATCCATGCGTTCTTTGGTAGGCAGCATAGCATCTTTTGGTTTTCCACTTCCAAGAAAGACTTGAGTGAATTAACCATTCGCTTACTCTTCTCCTTCAGACATCATGCTGTTTCATGGCAAACAGCTGTTCATCTGGAAAAGTTTCTTTGATTGTCAGTTCATTGCCAGCTGTTTCTCCATTATCGAGCCTCGATAAGTGATCTGCCACTTGGTTTTCAGTCTCTTTATTGTCTCGTATCTCTACGTCAAATTCTTGTAGTAGAAGTACCCAACGGATCAATCTGGGCTTAGCATCTTTCTTCGTGATCAGATATTTGATTGTTAAATGATCTATGTAGACCACCACTTTGGGATCCAGCAGATAAGAGTGAAATTTATCAAAAGCGGACATAACTACGAGCAACTCCTTTTCAGTGGTTATGTAGTTGAATTGAGCTTCATTCAGAGTTCTGCTGGAGTAATAAATGGTATGGAAAATTTTTGCTTTACGTTGTCCCAAAACTGCACCTACAGTAAAATCACTAGCATCGCACATCACCTCAAATGGAAGGGTCCAGTTTGGTGCTACAATGATGGGAGCAGAGACCAGCTTCTGTTTTAAGATCTCAAAAGCTTCGTGGCATTCTTTGGTGAAGTTGAAAGGCACATATTTCTGCAGAAGATTGCATTGAGGTTTAGCAATCTTAGAGAAATCTTTGATAAATCTCTTGTAAAAACCTCCATGTCCGAGAAAACTCTGAATCCCTTTGACAGTTGTTGGTAGAGGTAGTTTTTCAATTGTCTCGATCTTTGCTTTGTCCCATGACGATACATTCTTGTACCATGAAGTGGCATTTCTCCCAGTTGAGTACCAGGTTGGTATCTTCGCATCTTTGTAGCACCTGTTCTAGATTTTGCAAGCAGTGGTCGAAAGAATCTCCAAACACAGAGAAATCATCCATGAAAACCTCCATAATTTGTTCCAGCATGACTGAGAAGAATACATGTTCATATACTTATACCTTTCCATATTCATATACATGCGTTCATATCAATACAGGTTCATACCCTTACATACATACATCCGTATATACACATACCATTACGAGTTCATACAGTTACATGTATCAGTACATACATATAGCCATTAAACTCATCAATCTTTTCAAAATACATATCATAGCATTATCCTTGAACATTCCACTTCAAGACACATACATACATACATACAAACATTATGATCCTCAAACTACTCACTTCATATCATAGCAATAACAAAAATCCATACCTGTGATAGTCAACTAACTCAACTATACACGATCTTGAAGTCCTTTCTCAAATCCATATTGTAACTATCATAAACCTTTCAATCATCTCCACACACACATATATATATATTTATATATGTTTAAAAAATCACGAAATGAACAAATCGAGAACTCATCGCATTGGTTACTTACCTTACTTCGCGAGCACTCCAGGTCCTAGTCACATCTGTCAAAATAAATGATGAAATACCGTCAGAATCACGACTTATAGAGTTCTCAACTAAACTACGATAAAATCCTGGATCTTTCCGGAACTGCCAAATCAAGTCCGATTTCAATACTTTCAGTTTCAGTAATCTTAAAACATCATTATAAACTAACCCAAGTCATCATTTAACTTAAATTCTCGGTTTATGCGTTTTTGGAAAATCTTCCGAAAAAGTTTCTGCAAATGCTACGAAAGGGTCCCGAACCCTCCGAACCTTCCCATATTTAACTAAATATTTTCATAATATCATAAATATCTCATAACTATCATCAAAACCAAAACACATATTTATACGGAAAAACTCACTTTTACCGAAAACTTGTATATTTTAGCGGATAGATCAAACTCGTTCCGTTTTCACTTAGATTCTACCGAATTCTCATATTCAATATACTAATATTCAAACAATTCAATTTATATCATTATGCTTCTCTACGAAACTACCAGATACATCTGAATATTTAGCGAAAAACTTGAAAATTGCGGATTTTTACCAGGTGGTCTTATCGAGATTTCGAGGGCATATACGAACTCCAAATGATCCCACGAACGTAATGGAATTGAAGAAATTCCGATCGGAGCTATTGTTCACAATGGGTCATTATTCATTTGAATCTTCTTTCTTTGTTTCACGTGCAACCGTACATGGAACGGAAAATCCATCACCGCCTACTTGTAGTACTCTTTGAGAGCTTCGATTTGGAAGGTGGCTCGGGCCGTGAAACGACGCGAAGAGCTGGGATCGACAAACTCATGTGCGCAAGTTTTCACCTCTATTTCTCGCCGTTACCGACGTTTTCTGCGTCGCCGTCGGGCACCGTTAAACGTGGGTGGCTAGACTCCTCTCCTGGTGCCGTTGAATGCCGGATGGCCGCTGGCGTGACTGGCATCCGTTCCTTCAACTTTTGGAGACGGGGTGCGTTTTGAGAAGATGAGGGAACTATGAAATTTTTGCTATTTCTGGAAATTATGGGATATTTATAGAAAAGTTTCTGAAAATTACAATCTTACCTCCGAAAATTGCAATTAGGTCCATATCATGGGGCTTTCTTGGAAAGTTATATTTTTGAACCCCTTCTGATTCAAATTTAGAAATGTGTTCAACACAAAAGTTGTTCGTCTCGGAAAAACAGTGTGATGGTTCAAGAATAATCTCAATCGAAGTTTGTTTGTAATTGTTATAGCCGAAATATGAAACTTTTACACATATAACGATAAAATCAGAAATCGCGTAACCGAATCTCAAAACAACGCGTTTTCCAACGCGACGAATCTTCACTTCAAAATATTCCAACCGATTTCCCAACACATAAACTCTGATTTTTGATTTCCATCCCGTTCCAAATCCTTAACTTGAATTCGGAAATCTTTCAACACTGTTCCTAAGAACTCGGGATATTACATATCACAACTATTCATTTTATGGTAAATTTATATTTTTACCTTTAATAAAATTATATTGTTCGAAATTACTAATTTTGTTAATAATAAAATATATACATAATGTATTTGGGATTTCTTACGTGCCGTATCTCTTTTACAAAATCGTCCTTCCTTCTCAATGCCCGGGCATCCATCCAACTAAAAGCTTTCATGGGATTGTCCGGGTGTGGTTGGCAAGCAATTAGGGCAAGAAGAAGGGCGTGCCCACAGATGAATAGTCTCAAGTAGTTTGACAAAATACATCATAAATTTGGCACGCCGACCACCAAAACTAACCCTCAAATTTATTTAAAATGACAATACAATTCTTAGTTTTTAAAATAGACATATGCACCCTCTAAAATTTCATATAAAAGGACATATGCACACAAAAATTTAGTAAAATGACATGACTCCTAAAATTTAGTTAAAAAGGACATTTACACCTTGAAAATTTAATAAAAAGAACGTATACACCATAACGTTTACGAAACTTTCAGGGCGTATATTTAAAAATAACCCATGTTCTTTTTAAGAAATTCTGGCGATATATCTGTCTTTTCATTAAATTTTAGGATGTATATATCATTTTATCGAATTTAGAGATGCACATTTCTATTTTCAAAATTAAGGAATGCATTTATTTTTCACAAAATTTTGGGCGCGTACATATCATTTCCCTTAATTAAATAATAATAAGTTTGTGATATGGAATATATATATATAAGTTAACGAACATATTCGTTAGTCGTGATGGTTCTCATATGTGCTATAATTAAATTTGGTTAGTGTACGGGCCAAATTTGGTCCAAGGGCAATTTCGACATTTTTCTCCAGGATCACTACTAAATGCACCCCCAAAACCCCCTAACCAAACCCAAGAACACAGTGCAGGCCCAGGCCCAATGAACACCAGCACCCATGACCGAAAGGTCACCCAGTCCACGTAACGCCCAGAATCATAAACATAAGCCAGCCGTTCCAGCCTACAACGGGCAGATGAAGTAAATACACCTCATGAAGTCAACCGTTGCCGTGACCCAACGGACGAGCAATCAAGAGGCAATGAAAGCACACGTTACAAGAGTATGTATATAGGGGAGACGAGGCTCCCTGAGGACGGACATTCAACTTAGAGCCCTTCAACCCATTGCCTAAGAATACCCTTACCTGTTACTCTCATCACCACCCATTCACCGCCCTCACTGCAGCCTACGATGATCAAGGTAATATCTGACCTTGATCCTCCTCCTACTACTTCCTTATTTTCATCACTGACTTGGGCGTCGGAGTGCCAACGGCATCCACCATACAGGTGGGTAGACCCTCCCCGCTCACACTACCTTCTTTATTTTGCAGGATCGCCAGTGCCCCTCACTCTACGAAATCTCGATCGTGGACCTCGGTCGAAATCCAGCGTCCACAATTTGGCACCCACCGTAGGGCCCTAGCGATTCAAAACGAACAAAGTTCCCATTCAGCCAACAACGAGCTCGCAAGTAACAACATGGCTTCAAGCAACAAACCTATAGATCCAATAGCCAACTAGCTGGCCATTCTCCAGGAACGCCTTCGCGTACTGGAGGAAGATAATTCAGCCATGAAGAATACCAATGGCGACCTGCAGAGACAGTTGAAGCATCTTTCCTCCACGCGTAGCCGGGTAGAGCCAACGAATCCTCACGCAGCTCTTGGTCGCCCACCTAATTCTGTAGAGACACCGAACACTGAATGAACCGAAGGTCCTCTTCCTGAAGATCGCCCAAACGGTTATAGAAGAAGCCAGCAAATCCATCCAGCCAAAACAATAACTGCTTCGATGATACACAAGGAAATGAAGGAATTCAAGGAGGCAATTCTAACTAGCTTAATTGGAGCCAGGCTACTGTCGAGGAAGAGTAGAGCAGGAACCCTGGCAGACACTCCCTTCAACGAAAGGATAAACTCGGTTGAGCTTCCACGAAAGTTTAGCCCTCTGAAATGAAATTATACGATGGAACAACCGACCCCGATGACCATATAATCCATTACACATACAAAATGTTATCCACAGGCCTTTCTCCACATCAGAGGGAGGCAGGCATGTGTAGAGGATTCTGAGAGATGTTGGCCGGTCCAGTCCTCACTTGGTTTATAAATATGCCATATCGCTCAATTGGATCCCACAAAGAATTGGCAGACAAGTTTGTGGGGCACTTCGCAAGCTCATTCAAGTTCGAGAGAACCACAGACGACCTCAATTTGATTAGGGGTGAGCATCGGTTCCAGGTCTACCCGGAACCGATTGGAACCGGATCGAAAATCCGGGTTTGGAACCGGAACCGATTGTAATCGGTCTGGTTCCGGTTCCAAATAGATGGAACTTATTTTTAACTGGTCAGGTTCCGGTTCCAGAATGGCCGAAACCGGAACCGGACCAAAGAACCAGAATCGGAACTGAATTTAGAACCAGATTCGATACCCAATTTGATACCCGAATGTAGAACCTACATCTATCATAGATAACAATTATAGTAAATATAAACTTTAAGGAAAGTAGTCTATTAGATTAATCATATCTACTGGCAGAACCCAATCTTGCACTTCAAAGTTCCTCAATAGGCACAACAACTGTATATTGAAATGCAATCTGTAGCATAGGTTGCTCAGAGGCATGTCTGCATAATAACGTAGACTTTCTATATACAATTTCTAATCTAAACAAACTATAAAAAGTAACAAATCGTCTGATGCGTATCAGATACAATTTTAAATCGGGTAACAATGTCTTGGGAAATTATAGTAAATATAAACTTAAAAAATGTAATTATTGATCACACGTGAATTTAAAGTTTGACAATGTTATATAAAAATAGGGTAATTCAGAACTGGACCGGAACTGACTTGGAACCGAATAATAGGGTATCCTATTTAATTGGGTAGGTTCTGGTTCCAATTAGTTAGGAACCGATTTTTTCCGGGTAGGTTCCGGTTCCATGCGGAATCGGAACCGAAACCGGTTTTGCTCACCCCTAAATTTGATACAACAACGGAAGGGAGAGTCTCTTCGAAGCTACGTCTAACGCTTTAACAAAGAGAGAATAGCTATCCCAGATCTCCACCAGCCGTCTGCGGTAGAGGCATTTCGAAATGGCTTGTTGGCAGATAGTGGCCTCTACAAGAAGCTAACGAAAAATTGATGCTACACAATGGACCAGGCATTGGCGAGAGCCCAAACGGAGATCAGATGGGAAGCGGATAAGAGGAATACGAATAAGGAAAGCTCTTCCATTCTACGAGAGAAGAGAAAGGGCCCATCCAGATGACCGAAGGAATATAATTGGAGGGGCCAGCATACAACCGACTGAAGATCATATCGTCCACGAGACTCCCGCCTCTATGACAGGGTTTCTATTAGCGGGCCAATCCCTTACGACAGAAGAGAAAGAACCCCCAGTGGTGCGCTGAAACTCCCAGACTACAACTTCACTATATCACCATGGGAACTCGTCTCAGTCCTCAGGAAGATGGGGAACGAAGTGAGGTGGCCTCCACGCTTCAAGGAAGGCTCTGGAAAGAAAGACACTAGAAGATAGTGCGAATTCCACAGAGATTACGGGCACACGACGGCCGACTGCATAACGCTAAGGTTGGAAGTCCTAGAACTACTGAACAAGGGACACCTAAAAGACCTGTTAACGGATAAAGGGAATGCTACATTGGCCCGGAGAGAAGAAAGAGAAGGCCATGAAGGAGCCCCAACTCCGCCTCCAATCAACAGCACCGTCAACTGCATCTCGGAAAGGTCAGAAGTAAGTGGAGTCTCCTATTCGGCAGTGAAGTTAAAAATTACGATGGTTAATTCTGTCGTCTCGAACCACAAGAAAACTATAGCGGGAGACTACACGGGGCTAATGATCGAGTTCTCATATGACCAAATGTCCAATCATGTGAACCCCCACCATGACGCCTTGGTTATATCCCTACAAGTGGCCAACTTCATGATCAAGAGAGTGCTAGTCGACACTGGATCATGTGCCAACATTATCTTCTTGACGGCACTCAATGGTATGGTATGAGGATTGGAGAAAACGAATCGTCGGTCTACGGCCTTGATAGGCTTCAGCGGAGAGCAGAAATTCACTATGGGCGAAATCTGTCTCCCAGTATACGCAGGGGGATCAATAAAATGATTATGTTTCTGGTCCTTGATTGCCCTTCAGCCTACAATCTGATAATGGGACGACCGTGGATCCACGAGATGAGAGCTTTTTCCTCTACATACCACCAGGTGTTGAAGTTTCCAACAAAATGGGGGGTCCAAGAGATTAGAAGAGACCAGCTTGCTTCCAAGGCATGTTACCAGACCACTCTGAAGCCCAAATCCCACTCGGCATAGCAATTACAGGGCGGATCTTGTCGAGTCCACACAAATGATCTGAAAGTATAGGAACTCGACGAGGTCCAAATTCACCCACATTACCCGAACCGTAAAACCCAAGTTGGAGCCGACCTTGACCCTGAGTTACGGACCGAACTGGTGGAATTCCTCCAGAAGCACCATGATTGCTTCGCCTGGTCGCATGGAGATATGACGAGGATAGACCCAAATTAATGACTCACGAGCTACATGTAGATCCGACTTACCCACATGTCAAGCAGAAGTGGCGAAATTTTACCCCGGAAATGAATCGAGTGATCGATGAAGAAGTTCATAAGCTATTGGAGAATAGAGCGGTCAGGGAAGTGCAGTACTCGGACTGGCTAGCCAACGTCGTGGTCGTGCGAAAGAAGAACGGAAAGTGGTGAGTCTGCATCGATTTCACAGACTTGAATAAGGCATGTCCAAAGGATTCCTTTCCACTCCAACATATTGATTCGCTGGTCGATGCGACAGCAGGGCATGAACTATTGAGTTTCATGGATGCGTACTCAGGCTACAACCAAATCCTCATGCATCCGAATGATCAGGAGAAAACGGCCTTTGTCACCAACAAGGGGATCTACTGCTATAAAGTAATGCCATTCGGGCTGAAAAATACGGGTGCTACCTACCAACGACTTGTAAACAATATGTTTTCCCAATAGATTGGGAAGATAATGGAGGTCTACATCGATGATATGTTAGTGAAGTCACTTCAAGCCGAGCAGTACCTGCAACATCTTGGGGAGGCATTCGACGTAATAAAGAAGTATGAGATGAAGCTGAACCCCACCAAGTGTGTCTTTGGTGTAGCTTCGGGAAAATTCCTTGGGTATTTGGTAACTCAACGAGAAATAGAAGCCAATCCAGAACAGATAAAGTCCATACTCAACATTCCATCCCCAACAAACCCAAAAGAAGTCATGCGACTTGTGGGGAGGATTGCGGCTCTTAATAGATTCATCTCCAAGTCAACCGACAAGAGCTTTCTGTTTTCTCTTCCCTCGGAAAGTCGAAGAAATTTGAGTGGACCCCGGCCTATGAAGAAGCTTTTACCAGATTGAAAGAATACCTGACTACACCGCCTCTCATAACCAAGCCAGTCGACGGTAAGAGGTTATATCTATATCTTGGAGTTTCGCCACGAGCAGTCAGCGCGGTTCTGATCAGGGAAGATGAAGAGCTACAGTATCCAGTCTACTACGTGAGTAGAGCTATGATCGACCCTGAGACTCGGTATATTCAAATGGAGAAGTTAGTCCTAGCTCTGGTGATGGCAGCCTGAAAGCTCCGCCCCTACTTCCAGGGCCATCCTATCACTGTATATTCCACCTACCTGTTGCGAAGTATTATTCATAAGCCCGAGCTCTCCGGAAGGCTGACCAAGTGTGATGTTGAACTTGGGGAATACGACATCACCTACCAACCGCGAACCGCCATTAAGTCTCAAGCTCTCGCAGATTTCGTGGCAGACTTCAGTCCTCATTCTCAAGAGGATATGAGAGAAGAAGTACTTTATGTTCGGTCTTCAGAAGTATGGAAGCTCTCGGTGGACGGATCATCCAGCAGACGTGGTTCCGGCTTGGGAGTTGTGATCACTACTCCTACAGGCGACATAATCCAACAAGCTTTCAAATGTGGATTCCAAACTACCAACAATGAAGCCGAGTATGAAGTGTTGATAGCCGAACTTGCACTACTCAAATAGTTTGGAGCGAAGAGAGTTGAGGCGACGTCCGACTCTCAACTTGTCGTCAATCAACTTCTAGGATTCTACCAAGCTAGAGGGGCTCAGATGGCAGCGTATTTTTCTAAGGTAAAATAAGTCCAGTCTACTTTTGAATCCTTTGAAATTTCACAGATCCCAAGAGCTGAGAACACCCACGCGGATGCCCTGGCAACCCTTGGATCCACGCTACAAGAAGGGAATATCCAAGCCATCCCCGTAGCATATTTACAATGGCCAGCCATAACTAAAATGGAATAAGGTACCATCTCTCATATTACAAAGAACGACTCGTGGATGACACCTCTAATCAAGTACTTGGACGAAGGATCGTTGCCAACCGAAAAAATGGTCGTCCGAAAGATAAAGCAATAGGCTACACGTTTCGTTCTGCACGACAACCAGTTATTGAGAAGGTCAGTCGCTGGACCCTACCTCAAATGCATTTCCCCGGAAGAGGCACAATACGTTCTGCCCGAGTTGCACGAAGGACAATATGGGAATCATTCTGGAGGTAGGAGTCTTACGTGCCGAGCCCACACAGCTGGATATTATTGGCCTACTATGCGAGCCGACTCAGTGGCATACGCTCATAGCTGTGAGAAATGTCAGCGATTTACTCCGGTTTCCCACCTTCCGCCTGAGAAACTCAGCCCCTCTTTAGCTCATTGGTCGTTCATGAAATGGGGAATGGATATTTTTGGGAAACTTCTGGTCGCCCCAGGGCAACGAGCCTACATGCTCGCTTTAACGGACTATTACTCAAAGTGGATCGAGGCAGAGGCTTTCGCGAGGATAAGAGATCGCGAAGTACAAGGGTTCGTCTGGAAGAACATTATTTGTCATTTCGGCCTACCCAAAGAGATTGTTACTGACAATGGATCCTAGTTCATTAGCCACCACTTCCAGGATTTTTCCAGGAATTGGGGAATCAAGCTCAGCTTCTCCACCTCACGCTACCCACAAGCTAACGGACAAGCTGAATATTCGAATAAAACGATAATGAACACCCTGAAGAAAAGGCTGGAGAAAGAGAAAGAAGCCTGGGCAGAGGAACTCCTGTGGGTTTTATGGTCGTATCGAACGACAGTCAGATCGCCTACTAGGAAAACACTATTCTCCTTGACATTTGGAACCGAAGCGGTCATCCCAACCGACTTCGGTGTGCCCTCACCACGGTACCTGTGGGTAAATGAGGATGTGAACAAAGAACTCATGAGCAATGCAATCGACACTATCGAAGAGTTAAGGGAAAACACGACCATACGGCTCGCAGCCTACTGGCAGAAGATGTGCAAACACTTTGATAAAAATGTAAGGAGTAGGAATTTCAAGGAAGGTGACTGGGTCCTCCGCCGAGTCTTCCAGAATACTAGGGAAGCTAATGATGGGAAGCTCGGGCCCACTTGGGAAGGCCCATACATTGTCAAGAAAATTGTAGGCCACGGATCCTACAAATTAGAAAAAGAAGATGAGAGGCAAATCCATAACAGCTGGAATGTTATTCACCTCAGGAAGTACTACCGATGACTTCGTTTCTTGGAAAATCGCCACTCTACTGCAATAAGGCGACATGTTTGTTTGATTTTAGTTTCAATCTTTATTTGTGTAATTTTATTACTATTTGAGTGATTTAGCTTAAGTCTGTTTTACGAATTATTAACAAGTGTGATTTCATTCAAGACGATAGGAAAATAAAAAAGCCAAACGACAATCGAAGTTTATATTTAAAAATCAAAATATTGTCTTACAAAATGGGCAAAGCCGACATTACGAAAGAAATTTACATCATTGCCTTTCAACAGGCTCAACCGGGTCGACCGGGTCTAGTTGAGGGCCAATCTCCCTTAATGGCTCCGGCCCCGACTCTACCATAGCAGATTCGACCGCCTCCTAAACAAAATCCACAGTCAGGGCTTCTTCGATTCTCTCAGCAGCGGACCCTCCGATCTTTTCCACGGCCAGGCTGACCTCATGCCCTCCTTCTACTTCAGTTTCTTCGATCGACAATGAGAGATCTGCTTCCAACCTTTCCCCCAGCATTATTCACTTCCTGGGATTCCACGAGCTGTGTTGCCCTATCAAATATTCCTTCATGAGCTGGCTTTTATCCTTTATAATGGCTTCCATAGCCACTCCCTCCAATCTATCCAGCAGTTCGGTCTTCTGCCCTTCCAGCTCCTCAACGCTCCTATTCGCCGCATCCAACTCGAAAGATGTCGATTCCAGTTTAACTTTCGTGGCCTTAACTTCATTTTTAGCTTCCTTCATTCTCTTTTTCGATTCTTCAGAAGAAGCTTTAACCTCAGCCAATTCCTTTCGTAGAGCCGCGTTCGACTTCTCCAGTTCTCTCGCCTTCCTCAGGCTGGTTTCCACATATCTCTGTTGGAAAATGGCGTACTCCAAGGTCTGACACGACAAAAGAAAAGGGCATATAAGGAAATTATTTATGAAGATTTGAGAGTACAGAATTCTTACCTCATAATTTCGAGCAACGGCCCTTTTTACAGTCTCCAGTGGACCCAATGTCAGCATTCGGCATTCATCTTCCTCTAAAAGCAACCCATCGGCGAAGCTGTACAGACTGGAAGGATCCGACATGACAGTCGTGCTCCTTGGAATTTTGATTTCTACGTTCTCTGGGTCCTCTTCAATCTTCTGCAATTGTTTTCTTTTCTTCGAAGAATGTCCGGACCCAGTCAACGTCTTGTGAACTGTTTCGGATGGTAGTAAGGCCATAACATCTTTTCTTGAAGGTTGAGACTCGGGGACAGTCTCAATCTCCATCCCTTTGGACTTCTTCTTCTTCCTCCATTCCAGTATTTCTTCCACTGATGGTAGTCTGAATTCACTCATTCCTTCCACTGCGCACAAATTTTCCTTCGGGGTTAGAAACCGCAAAAACAAACTCCCTCCATAAAAGGTCCGACAAGCCCAGGTAATGAGAACGACTGACAGTATATGTTTGGTCAGAGGCAAATGGATACCTTCGGGATAGAAAACTTCTCTCCACAGTTGGGTCAACCTCAACCTTTTCTCCGCCAACACCACCATCCAATTCCTATTAGGCGGAGGGAGACTCAAAATATAGTTCGTGTTTGCAACGATCCCAGGTGTCACGTCGAAGCTACGATTACGATTAGAGCCTACAAAAGAAGCAACAAAAGAACTTCATGAGGACATCGAGTCTATAAGCAAGGAAAGAATGTAACCAATACTCACTCGTAATCTCCCAACACTCAGAAATTCTACCAGACCCATTCGACTCGAACACACCCTCTCCTTTTACGAAAAAGTAGGACTTTTGCCAGCCCCCTCTATCATTAGTAGTCAGCCCAGAAATCAAATGTTCTCTCTTTTATCGAAGGAACAAGTGGTATCTCCATTTTTCTATTATATGTTCCTTCATGTAGTAAGTGTAGAGTAAGTCCTTCACCCCGAATCTAATTCCCAACTCATATGCTAAAACCTCAACCGACATCAAGACTCTCCATGTGTTTGGCATAAGTTGGGAAGAGGCTATTCTGTAATGATCTAATACTTCCCATACAAGCCTTGGAACTGGGATCCTAAACCCGTCTTCAAAGGGACGAATATAGAACCCAATCCATCCTGAAACCTTGTAGTCGATTCGTTCTTTCGAAGAAGGCAACCTAACTTGAACCGACTCAGGGAACCTGTACTTTATTTTGATCTCCCTCATGGCTCTCTCAGTTATACTACTTTAAGGATTTTTATTCAGAAGATTGGTTGGTTCACTCGTGCTGGGTTCGCCCGACTCGGCCATGATAGATCGTAGAGGTGGCACGTCTTTTGGAATTCCAAGAGGAGCCTCCATCAACGCGACAGTCGGCATATCGTCATCCCCTTCACTCGGCGTGTCCTTCCTAAACCTACTAAAAGGAGAGACGATTTGCAAAGGTGAGCCTACATACATCTCCATCGATGAATCACCGGAACTCGAGCAACTTTCAGACGACATTTCGGTTCACTCTACAAACAACGAATTGACCTAAAACCAGCATGACAGAAGATCAAACCTAGGCTACACACAAACACAATCCTAAAAATCCCCAAAAACAATTAAAGATCAAGCCCCAGTTCCAACCAATAACAAGTTGAATATGTCTATGAACGATTTGAAGATTTGAAGAACTTAACGGAAAGAGAGAAGAATACCTTAAGATGTGAGGAGAGCCCTTCATCTTTGCGACCCGAGAGAAGTTTATTGTGAATGAAGTAAATGAATCCCCTCAAGGCTTCTTATAACCTCTCTCACAGTGACTCCTCATTTTCCCGCCAAAAGGACCTCGAAAATAGCGATGCATTTATTACAGGTGAGGAAATCGAGGGGAATTAGAGACACTCAGCACCAAATAGAGAATTGTCTACTGGAATCCCAAGTAGCATTGGGGCAAGTTGGATTAAGGACCCCTTTCTTTTCAGGTTCAGAAGGCTCGGCTTGGTGCTTCATAAATACCAAACGAATGAATGACTTTCTGGCCTTTATCAGGTCCAGTCGACGGGATCATCTCCCAATGGACTCATAATAGAGTCAAGAATTTGTTCTTTGACCTTCATTTGGTCCAGCCGACATACAGGCTCGGTTTGGTAATACCAAACGAATGAATGACTTCCTAACCTTCATCAGGTCCAGTCGACGGGATCATCTCCCAATGGACTCATAATAGAGTCAAGTATTTATTCTTTGACCTTCCTTTGGTCCAACCGACATACAGGCTCGGTTTGGTAATACCAAACGAATGGATGACATCATGGCCTTCATCAGGTCCAGTCGACAGGATCATCTCCTAAGGGACTCATAATAGAATCAAGTATTTGTTCTTTGACCTTCCTTTGGTCCAGCCGACATACATGCACGGTTTGGTAATACCAAACAAATGAATGACTTATTGGCCTTCATCAGGTCCAGTCGACGGGATCATCTCCCAAGGGACTCATAATATAGTCAAGTATTTGTTATTTGACCTACCTTTGGTCCAGCCGATTTACAGGCTCGGTTTGGTATTACCAAACGAATGGATGACTTCCTGGCCTTCATCAGGTCCAGTCGACGGGATCATCTCCCAAGGGACTCATAATAGACTCAAGTATTTGTTCTTTGACCTTCCTTTGGTCCAGCCGACATACAGGCACGGTTTGGTAATACCAAACGAATGAATGACTTCCTGGCCTTCATCAGGTCCAGTCGACGGGATCATCTCCCAAGGGACTTATAATAGAGTCAAGTATTTGTTCTTTGACCTTCATTTGGTCCAGCCGACATACAGGCTCTGTTTGGTAATACTAAACGAATGAATGACTTCCTAACCTTCATCAGGTCCAGTCGACGGGATCATCTCCCAATGGACTCATAATAGAGTCAAGTATTTATTCTTTGACCTTCCTTTGGTCCAGCCGACATACAGGCTTGGGTTGGTAATACCAAACGAATGGATGACTTCCTGGCCTTCATCAGGTCCAGTCAACGGGATCATCTACCAAGGGACTCATAATAGAGTCAAGTATTTGTTCTTTGACCTTCATTTGGTCCAGCCGACATACAGGCTCGTTTTGGTAATACCAAACGAATGGATGACTTCCTGGCCTTCATCAGGTCCAGTCGACAGGATCATCTCCTAAGGGACTCATAATAGAATCAAGTATTTTTTCTTTGACCTTCCTTTGGTCCAGCCGACATACATGCACGGTTTGGTAATACCAAACAAATGAATGACTTATTGGCCTTTATCAGGTCCAGTCGACGGGATCATCTCCCAAGGGACTCATAATAGAGTCAAGTATTTGTTATTTGACCTTCCTTTGGTCCAGCCGACTTACAGGCTCGGTTTGGTAATACCAAACGAATGGATGACTTCCTGGCCTTCATCAGGTCCAGTCGACGGGATCATCTCCCAAGGGACTCATAATAGAGTCAAGTATTTGTTCTTTGACCTTCCTTTGGTCCAGCCGACATACAGGCACGGTTTGGTAATACCAAACGAATGAATGACTTCCGGCCTTCATCAGGTCCAGTCGACGGGATCATCTCCCAAGGGACTTATAATAGAGTCAAGTATTTGTTTTTTGACCTTCCTTTGGTCCAGCCGACATACAGGCTCGGTTTGGTAATACCAAACGAGTAAGTGACTTCCTGCAATCGACGGGAACACTCCCCTATTGGCTCATAAAAGAGTCAAGTTCAAAACCTAGACCTTCATTTGGTCAAAACGACATATAGCCTCGGTCTGGTCCCTCTTCGATACCAAACGATAAAATGTCATCCTGGCCTCATCAAAGTCCAGTCGACTGGGGACAACCCCCATGAACTCATGACGAGTCAAGTCGTAGAAATGGATTACACATGTCGTATGACTTATATCCTGGCCCCATCAAGTCCAGTTTACCAGAGACATCCCCCACGAACTCATGACGAGTCAGGTTTTAGACATGGATTACACATGTCGTATGACTTCTATCCCAAATCCTCATCTGGTTCAATTGACTAACACTTTCACGATGAATCATATAGAGTCAAATCCATAACTTGACATTCATTTGGTTCAATCAATAGGCAGCATCAATCCCGAGCACACCTACATCCTACGGTCACGCCCCAGGCGACACACACGTCAAGTACTCTCCATGCCAATGACTCATTGACTTAGAGAGTATGAGACAAACTGTACGGGCCAAATTTGGTTTGAGGGCAATTTCGACCTTTTGCTCCAGGATCACTACTAAATGCACCCCCAAAACCCCCTAACCAAACCCAAGAACACAGTGCAGGCCCAGGACCAATGAACACCAGCACCCATGATCGAAAGGCCACCCAGTCCACGTAACGCCCAGAATCATAAACATAAGCAAGCCGTTCCAGCCTACAACGGGCAGATGAAGTAAATACCCCTCATGAAGTCGACCATTGCCGTGACCCAACGGACGAGCAATCAAGAGGCAATGAAAGCACACGTTACAAGAGTATGTATATAGGGGAGACGAGGCTCCCTAAGGGCGGACATTCAACTTAGAGCCCTTCAACCCATTGCCTAAGAATACCCTTACCTGTTACTCTCATCACCACCCACTCACCGCCCTCACGGCAGCCTACGGTGATCATGTAATATCTGACCTTGATCCTCCTCCTACTACTTCCTTATTTCCATCACTGACTTGGGCGTCGGAGTGCCTACAGCATCCACCACACCGGTGGGTAGACCCTCCCCGCTCACACTACCTTCTTTGTTTTGTAGGATCGCCAGTGCCCCTCACTCTACGAAATCTCGATTGTGGACCTCGGCCGAAATCCAGCGTCCACAGTTAGTGTGGGTCCAGATGTGGGAAATATATATATTTATTTTCTGGCGGAAATTTTCATAATAAAATATTGTCAAATTGCATATGGAATTTCGTTGCTAATTTACCGACTAGTCATTTACTAATAGATTTTTTGTCAGAATTCTATCAGTACATATTATCGACAGAATTTGGAAAATTACCAACGTAAATTTTGGTTGTAATCTTTTTTTTTTTTTTTTTTTTTTTTTTTCAGTGAACTGCACCCCAGGGACATAATAAGGTTGACAAAAATAATCGTTTTTAAAGTGCAACTTTCGGATTCAATTACGGGGAGGTAAGTTAAAACGTATTTGGCTTGCCCATTCTTACATTTTAAAAACACCTTACTGATATAGTTATATTAGTTTTCAAGTATTTTAATAAAATTTGCCCACTCGAATTCGAATATTGTGAGAAGTAAGAGATTAAAAATATATATATTTGGACTTGCCAAAAAAATAAATACATTGACTATAAAAAGAAAAACACAAACCACAATGGAAGTAACATCTGCTGGATCATATAAACATATTCAATAGCATTCTCTAAAATGTGGAATTGTACATCTTAGTAACTAAGAAGAGAAAACTAGATATCAAACAAATTGAATATTGAAAAAACCAGATATAGATTTCTTTTGGTATAAGTATGCACATTATATTAAAGAGCACACACCACACCACCCCATCCATCAACCAACAAATAATGAAGAAGAACAAATAAAATTGATAAAAAGAAAAAGAAAAGAAATTAATGAAGCATATAATTGAGAAACAACACGAATAAAATTGTGTATATCAGGATTTTTTCCATATCCGATCCGACTTAATTATAACAAGAGCCTTATACAATGGATATGGTGATATAGCTGAAAATGAATTTGTATGTTTGGTTGGCAGTTAAAATCAAGAAAATCTTGCTCGTTTTGCTATTCTCATTCCATAACTATCTCAAATCCTCAAAGCTCCAATCCCTTCTCATTCCAACGCTTCTCACCAACTTAGGTTCAGAAAACACCACGGCTCCAGTACTATTAAGGCGGCGATGATGACTCATCTTCTTGACCTTCTTAGCAGCAACAGCCATCGATCCATGGCTGCTTCTTATTTGCTCGTAAGGTTGTGGTGTTAGATTTCCAGACCAGCTCCTCTCCACCTTTATACAACACATTTTTCTAACGACTCCACAGTTACCGTTGCGGTATTCTTTATCTGAGTTTGTTCTTTGAAGATTCTGACATGTTAAGCAATTCAGATTCATGGATGAAGTTAATTATGAAATTGTGATGGATAAAGAATGGAGGGGGCCGTGAGATTTCCTATGTTTACAAATTCTCAGATAAAATTCTAATAACTTCTTTTTTGTTGCAAAATTATAACAACCATTCTTATTTTGCCACGTTCAGTTTGCTAATTTCATATTTACCGCAAACACAGCTTAATCATTTGTAGATATAAGGCTGTATTTTTGTGGATATTTAAATGTTTAATCCTCTCTGAAGGTGACAGGTCTAAAGTTTCTTAAAATGCAATATAGTTGTTTATCAATATCCCAATTGTTATATATTAATGAGGTTAAAATTAGTTAATGGGTGTTTATATTTAAAAGTTAGCTTTTAAGTGTATGACATATATATCAGTTGGCAAAAATTGAGGCATATGAGTATTAAAAAATGTATATTTAATAAAAGAGAAACTAATCATTTTATGTTTATAGTTTCATTAATCCCCTTAGTTTAGTACTTTTTTTTTAAATAATAATTATACCTATATTTTATTTTGATTTTTATTTATTGTGTAGGTAAAATACTACTTCGAAAACTCAACAGGAAAAATGGATATGAGATCTGAATTTCAAGACCTAGAAAACCCTAAAAGAGCGTGACAGCTAGATTCAAATCGGATTTGGAAATCATTCACTGTATTTATATTGACAAGAAAATGAGCTTATGGTATATTTACTCAAACATTTATTTTAAATGTTATTAATATAATAATAATATATATATATATATATTTATATAATATATATAATATATTTTGGAGGACCCACTAAGATTTTATATAAAAAATATTTTATATATATTATATTGGAGGTCACACCAAAATTATATATATATATATATTATATATATATATATATAATATTATAATATATTAATATTTTATTAAATAAAATATTAAATAGAAAAACAAATGTTGCTATGTCTTTCGGTGATGGCAACAAAAAAAAAAATTAACAAAAAAATAATAAAAAAAAAAAAGAAGAAAGAAAGAAGAGACGTGAAGAGGTGCTGAGCAACTCTATAAATAGAGGATGCTTAGCACCTCTTGAGTTAGCTTCCTTCCACGATTTCATTTTGAAAATTTATGAAGGGATCCAGCTCTTGTGTGTTTTATTTTTTAAGTTTTTTTTTTTATAACTTTTTTTTTCTTTCAGTAATAAAATTATGAGTGTTTTTATTCAAATTATGAGTAGTTAATTTCGTCCTACTGGGGTAATGGGTGAAGCTTTTAATATGAAAATTTAGATTAATCTTATATATATATTATAATAGATAAATTGTAATCTGATGATTAATATTCAATTAAAATCTGGATTAATTATTGACAAACTTTGTTACCGTCTATATGACTGGTTTTATTTATTTGGCATAATTGAGTACCTTATTGGATTTGTTATTGACAAAATCTTTCACCGCCTTTATGGTTGGTCTTAAATATTTTGGCATAATTAATTCATGAAATAAATTAATTGTGTAATAATGACAATTTATATATTATAAAAAAAAATTCTAAATTTAAAATATTAAAAGTTGATCCCATACCCCCGATATTTTGTTTTATTGTTGTAGTTTAATTTAAAATTTTTAATCTCTTCAAACATATCAATCTTTTCATTTTCACTCGAATTATTATTTTACTTTACTAAATCTATTTCATGTGGATCGACCCCAGACTTACCGTATTATTTTATTATTTCGACACTCTTATACTTGGGAGTAAAGAACCATTTTGTGAGTGGGTAATGTTTTTGGCGTCGTTGCCGAGGAATATAATTTAGTAGATATAATAATCATTTTTCTTTCTATTTTTTTAAAACTTTTTTGTAAGTTCTTTTCTTTTGTATTTCCTTTGTATTTTTTTTTTCTCCATCTCATTTTTTTAATCACTGCATTTGTATTTTTTTCTTTTTTCATTTATTTTAATTTTTTTCACTTATTTATTTATTTATTGTAAGTATTGTATTTGCACATTTAAATTTTAGCATATAGTCTGCATTTAGGTTGCATGAGACATTAGTCTCGATCATCTAGCAGTAGATTAAATAGAGAGTCTCAATCACCTTCATCGTCAGTCAAAATAGCCGAGAATTAAAATGAAAATCCATCTGTCCAAGTTGAAAATTTTGTTGATCATGAAGAAAACGAGTCTCAGCATGTCGATCTTAATCATCCTGGGACACTCAGACAATTCATGAATCCCACTAGGACAAGATCACCAACTTGTATTACTTTCCCCTTAGATGCATCACATTTCAATTTTAAACCAGGTGTCATCCAACTATTACCCACATTCCATGGTCTGAAATCAGAAAATCCTTATCAGCATTTTAGAGAATTCGAAGAGGTATGTATCACTTGCACATACCAAAATTACAGCATGAATATAATTCAACTTAAGTTTTTTTTCCCTTTTCTTTAAAGGATAAAGCTAAAATTTGGCTTCAGAACCTTAGTTCAGGATCCATCAGAACTTGGGATGATTTGCAAGAGCAGTTTCTAAAAAAATTCTCTCCCCCTCACAAGACAAACTCCTTTAAGAGGAGAATCACAACTATTACACAAGAGTCGAGGGAAACACTTTAGCAATGTTAAGAGAGATTTAAAGAGATGTTAAATATTTGTCCACATCACGGGTTTGAAACATGGAGGCTGGTGTCCTACTTCTACGAGGGTTTAACACCCCAATGTAGACAAGTAGTGGAAATGATGTGTAATGATGAATTTAGGGATAAAAATCCTGAAGATGCACTATGTTACCTAGAACATATAACAGAGAATGAACAACAATAGGACATAGTTAGCACTTATGAGTCGTCTGTAAAACCACAGTCATCTGGTAAAGGTATGTTTAACCTTAAGGAATACCATGACATTTCTGCTAAATATGCATCTCTAGCTAAAAAAAGTCGAGGCATTAAAAATGAGGAAGAGTGATAATGTCAAGTCAATTCAAGAAGTCACATGTCAAATCTGTAATTCACATGAAAACGTCACACATGTTAGCCCAACCTTGCCATCCTTGCAAGAATGTCTCCACGACCAAGTCAGTTCCATAAACACTTTCAATAGACCAAATCCAAACCCATATGCCTAAACCTACAATTTCGGTTGAAGAAATCATCCAAACTTCAATTGGAGGAATGACCAAGCACAACCATTTCAACAACCTCCATATGTCCCACCGCCTAGGAAAACACTTGAGGATACTTTGCATGCATTCATTGAAGAACATGAAGCCATCAATAACCAAAAATGTGCAAACATTGATTGATCTGAAAGATACTTTCTCTAAAATCACATCTGCATTGACCATTAATGAGAAATGGAAGTTTCATGCACAACCACAACCAAACCCCAAGAGTCATCAAAACCCTCACGAAGGTAGTTCTGGTAGTCAACACATAGACCAAGTCAAATATATTATTACTCTTCGCAGTGGTAAGGTCATCCACAGACCTATTCTTGAACTTCGCGAAAATGAAAATAAATCATATTCAGAGGGTAAGGAATGGGTTGATGAACCATTACCTATAGTTGATGATAAAAAAATTTCTCATGCACCTCCATTTCCTCAAGCATTAAAAATAAAGAAATTGAACCATTCCCCAGATATATATGAAATATTCAAACAGGTGAATGTCAGTTAGATGTCATTCAATAGATACCATTTTATGCCAAATTTTTGAAAGACTTATGCACTATTAAAAGCAAACTTCAGGTAAGAAAAAAAACTTTTCTAGTTGAACAGGTAAGTTCCATTCTCTCAACTAATAATGCATTAAAGTACAAGGACCCTGGTTTTCTAACTATTTCATGTATTATTGGACATGCTTTGCTTATTCTTGGAGCCAGTGTCAATTTGCTTCCATTTTCGGTTTACCAATAATTTAATATTGGCGAGTCAAAACCAACTTCAACTAGTCTTTTACTTGCCAACAGATCAGTCAAGGTACTGAAATGAATTATTGAAGCTATCTTAATACAAGTTGATAAATTCATAGATCATGTGGATGTTATTATATTGGAAACACAACCTGTAACAGACCGTTATAAGCCAATTCCTATAATAATGGTCACCCATTTTTAGCAACAGCTAATACTTTAATTAATTTAATATGTGCAAGCAACCATACGATGAAGACTGTAAAAATGAGAACATGGAACTAATTAAACCAAATTTGGAAAAAACATATTTAGGGGAGTGAATATGACCCTATGAAAACCCGTATAACTAATTTTCTTAAATCAAGTACGTAATTAGATTTGAATATTTTAATGATTTTTCTTTACTTGATTCTACACTGGTAATAGAAGACGATGGAGAGAAATAAAATTTTGAGGAACTAGAAACACTGGAAGAAGAAAAACATGATGAAGCCCCTAAGTTGGAGTTAAAATCAGACACTTTTTCTTTTTAATATCTGATATCTGAGCAGTTAAGTCCGTAGAGATGTCTTAACACCTAGTGCCCCTACAGCCAAATGGTTTGGGAGTCAATGGTCCAAATCTCGTTACAAGGATTGAAGATGTATTATTATAGAAAAAATTGTATTTATAAATAAACTCTCATTGCAAAAGGTGTGAACTTTAATATAATTTTAGGACAAAAATATTACTCTATTTTCAATAAGACCTGTGAATATTGTGGGCATAATAAATTGATTAATACTTTATTTTATGTGTGTATGAAATAAGGATATAAAGTACAGGAGAATTTAGTTATTTGATTATTTAGAAAGAAATAAAATAATCATTTTACACTTATGATTTCATTAATCCCCTTAATTTAGCACATTTGTTAAATAATAATTATATTTATATTTATTGTGATTTTTATTTATTGTGTAGGTAAAATACTACTTCGGAAGCTCAACAGGAAAAATGGATATGAGATCTGAATTCCAAGACCCATAAAACTTAAAAAGAGTGTGACAACTAGATTTAAATCGGACTTGGAAATCATTCACTGTGTTTAAATTGACAAGAAAATGAGCTTATGATATATTTATCCACATATTTATTTTATTAATATTAATATAATAATATATATAATATATTTGGAGAACCCACCAAGATTTTTTATAAAAAAATATTATATATATATATTATATTGGAGGTCCCACCAAGATTATATATATATAATATTATATATATAAATAATTTATTAAATAAAATATTAAATAGAAAAGAAAAATGTTGCCATGTCTTTCGGTGATGGCAACCAAAAAATATTAATAAGAAAATAATAATAATAATAAAAGAAGAAAGAAAGAAGAGACGTGAAGAGAGGTGCTGAGCAACTCTATAAATAGAGGATGCTCACCACCTCTTCAGTTAGCTTCCTTCAACGATTTCATTTTGAAAATTTGTGAATGGATCCAACTCTACTATGTTTTATTTTTGTAAGCTTTTTTTTCTTTCAGTAATAAAATTATGAGTGTTTATATTCAAATTATGAGTAGCTAATTTCGTCCTGTGGGTGTAATGGGTGAAACTTTTAATAAGAAAATTTAGATTAATCTTATTTATATTATAATATATAAATTATTATTTGATGATTAATATTCAATTTAAATCTGGATTAATTATTGACAAACTTTGTTACCGCCTATATGGCTGGTTTTATTTATTTGGCATAATTGAGTACCTAATTGGACTTGTTATAGACAAAAGCTTTCACCGCTTTTATGGTTGGTCTTAAAAATTTTGACATAATTAATTCATGATAATGGCAATGTGTCTTGATCCTCACCATTGTTGTACACTCATTCTCATATAAATTCAACACTTCTAATAGGGTTAAGAGATGGAATCTTTTTTATGCCTCATCTTTTCTTCTTCTTATACTCTGTAATCTTGTGAATTAGTTCAAAAGTGCTCTCTTGTGTAATTTTGCTTGTAAGATTGGTTACTAAAATTAGTCCTTAATGTCTTGATGTAGATTGAAGGGTGTAATCGGGTTCTCGATGTAAGATTGAGACTCTTGAGAGTTGAGATGTTAGGGTCTTCAATTTGGGAATCCTATATTGTGAGGATGTAATTACTTGTAGGAGGGTTGTAATAGTTTGATATTTGTGTAGTGGGCTCCATGTTTGGAGTTTAATATGGATGTAGTTGTTTTAGATCAACCAAGATAAAATGTGCAGTAAATATGGTTGTAATAGACTCCCTTTCCAAAGATGACATCAAAAGTTAAGACACAAGATCAATGATAATGAGGAGAGAGAGCCTCAACATTAAATTTTTCTTAATTGATTTATTTAATATTTTATTAAATAATTTTGGAATTAGGTTTCAAAATAAATACCTAATATTAGATATCATGATATTAATTAATTAAATGAAAAAATTAGCCTAGGGTTGAAAATTAGGATAGCTAGGTTAGGGGGTTATTTTATAATTTGATTACAATTAATTATAACCTAATCCCTAACTATATTTATTTATCCAAGTATTAAAAATAAAACTAAAAATCAAAGTGCAGTAATTTGTTTTCTAACAACGTTTAGAGAAAATCTTGTGAGTTTTAAGAACCCACACTCAGAATTTTTGGTGATAAGACGTAGCACAGAAGACAGGGTAAAAACACGATCTTCTTCACCCTTGTGATTCATAGCAGAGGGCAAAAATTAGCCCGCTGCACTTGCGTTTTTGTGCAAGAAAGGAGCTTCAGAGATTCTGATTTTTTTACTAAAAAAAAAAATTCAGGATTGCAGAGGATTATTCAGGGATTGCTTGTGGTGGATTTAGTTGCATAAATCAGTCCTAAAAGTCTATGAAGATTGCGCAAGTTGCTGTCCCGATTTTCAAGCAAGCAGTTTGCGCATGCAATTTTTTTGGGGAGTATTTTCGGGACTGTTTTGGTGGTGCAGAAACTATCCAGACCCGTTGAAATAATTCCTAATTTCTTGGGAATATTTCAGGACTGTTTGAGATTATTGCTGACATGCAAAAACTACTAAAACATTGCTGGAAGTTGCGAACTATAGGGACTGTCCAAAATTTCAGCATGTTGCGTGAGTTGCAGGGGTTGTTCGGTTGCTATCTAGTTCTGCAGTGAAGGAAAGAAAGAAAATAAAAAGTGTGTTTCCGCTGCACAAGGCGATTTCCCGTGAAGAGTTCGAACGGAAATCTCTACAATTGGCATCGAGAGCAAATTAAAAGTGTTCTTACTCCATCTGATTTTGTAACAACTTGGAGATAATTAATTTTTTTTAATGTATTTTATGCATTAAAAATAAATAAATGTCATATTGAGTGGGCACGTATTAAAATAAATATTTACGCTATAAATATATTCATATAATGAATGTTTAGTAATTTAAATGTATTAATCATAATTTTTTTTCCAGTTTTTTATTTTATTGAGTTTCTTTTGGGAAAGTAAGGCCATAAGGTTATTTTAGGAATAATTACAAATGCTGTAATTTATTTTCTTTTGTAATCTTATGGAGCACATTTCTGATGAGTAAAATACCGTAAACCATTTCAAGGATCTAAGAGTTGAATGGCACAAGTAAAATACAACATTGTCTTAGTGAGGCCATGGGGAGAAACTTTGACCCTGTGCCAATAAATAGAATAAGACCTTGGTGGATCTAATCCGACCCCAAGCCAACATAAACACTTGGCCACAAGGGAATAGTTTCTCCTTGTGCCATTCAAGTAGGGCTATGGGGAGAAACTTCGACCCCATACCAATAAATATAATAAGACATCAGTGGAATAAATTTGACCTCAACCCAGCATAAGCACTTGGTCATAAGAGAATGGTCTCTCCTTGTGCCACTCAAGCAAGGCCATATTAATGGAGAAACTCCAACCCTATATCAATAAATATAATAAGGCCTCGGTGGAATGAATCCAATCCCGAGCCATCATAAGCACTTAGCCACAAGGGAATGATCTCTCTTTATGCTACTTGATTACGCCCAAAAATCTTGCGGTTATCGAAGTATAGCTGGGGTGTCGATTCCTCATAGAGATGGTTACAGGAACTAATTTACTCAAACAAAAACGTTAACGGTAACTTAATAAATAAACGATAAGATTGGTAATTAAAATAAGATAAATAAGATAATAAAAAGATAATAAAGGATAATGGCAGAGAAAAGCAGAAAGCGTCGGGAATCCCTCTTGCATCAAATTCTTATATTTTGTTATTAATTCCTATTATTACTCAGTTGAGGGTTTCACATCCCAAACCAACAACCGGAATATATTCAATTCTACGTATATTCAAATTCTAAGGTAATTAATAATTATTTTCTATATGTTAACAACACACAAAAGTCATCGTTACGAGTTATCTAACGTCGACAATATACCCTCAAGCAATACTGCAGCAGAAGACCAACATGCAAAACAACTTTACCAGCCACAATTAAATTCGCAAACCACACATAGAGAAGCATGACTGGATCTATATGGGATTTGACAAAATATAATTTCTGATTAATAAATCGAAAAAATAATAGAAAACAATAAACATTAATTTTATTAAACGATAAAAGGGTCGTAGGAATCAAAACACAAATAATAAAAGTCAAACACAAGAGTTCATCCCTAGCTTTGCCTAAGGGATTAGTTCCCCATAAAAGAAATAAGAATAGCCTGGGATTGGAGAGAATTATTATTCTGAATCATCACGGCTCCGTATCCCGACTTCGCGCTCATATTTCTTCTGCTACTCTCTGCTACGGCTTTCCTGCTTGCGTCTGCTTCTTAATTTCTCTCTGCGCAGCTCGCGCTCCGCTCACGCCCTCGGCCTGCTCTCTAAGTTTTAATTATTTTATGCGCAGCAGCCTCCTATTCTCAATTGCATGGCTTTTTATAATAAACACATTGAACCCTAAGCCAAGAAAGCCCAAGTGGTTTTCCTTCTTGTTTAGTGAAGTCAACAATTTAGGCTGTCTCTCAAACTCTCTCTTCAATTCTCTTTCCAAAGCCTGCGACCCCACATGTTTCCTCTTTAAATTTTTGCCTTCACGCCACTTGTAGCAGCTTTCTCCCTTCTCTTTGTTTGGTCAAACCTATGGCCCACTCTTTAAACAATTCACGCCACTCTTCTTTTCATCTTCTTATTGTTCGGTCAAAGTCTACTTTGTTTTCTAATTCCTCTCGCTCCTTTTAATCTCATTTTCCCTTTTAAATCCTACAATAATAATGAGAAAAATTACTAATATTAATTTAAATAATATACTTTCTAAATTTATGTAATAAAGAAATTATGCAACAAAATATAAGATATAGGACTAATACTTAGCAATAAATCAGAGTAAGTGATGTTTCAAAGTACATTTTCATTCACTTATCACTACTCAAGCAAGGCCATGAGGGAGAAACTCCGACCCTATGCCAATAAGGTCTCGGTAGAACGAATCTGACCTCGAGCCAACATAAACATTGGCCACAAGGGAACGGTCCCTCCTTGTGCCACTCAATATTGTAACATCCCTGATCTGGGAGATGTTACCGGCAAGGGATAGCTATATTAACCCCATAGCCTCTGACTATTTAACTGTATTTTTTTTTTGAATAACATGTATTTATGACAGGCATTATCATGTGCATGCATACCCCCCACACTTAAAACTTGCATTGTCCTCAATGTAAGATAAATATAAAGAAAATGATTAAGGAACAACACTACCAGGCGCGGAGTTGATCAGGTTCCTGCTGGTGAGACTTAGTTGTGTGGCTGTGTAGGTTGTGTTAACTCATGCATAAACACTCATGCAAACAATAAAAATAAAACATGCAATTAGTACAGAATAAAATAAAACTAAAGTAAATAAAATAAATGCAGATGCAAGGGTTGTCTCCCCGCTAGCGCTAAGTTTAACGTCTTCAGCCAGACGCAAACACTCAAGTTGTCATGGTGGTTTCCATCTAGCGTACTGATGAAGGCATGAGAGAGAAGTTTGTCTAGTCTGTGGCAGTTTATCCACTGATCTCTCCATGGTCTGGTGGCTGAAATTTGGTATTGCACATAAGGAAAGATTCACTCAATGTTCTTTTTAATCTCACAGGTATCATCTTTAATTGAGCATTAACTCTCATTTTCCTTCCTTTTTGGTTCTTTGGGACCAGTTTCAGTTCAGGGGGATTTGATTCAGGTTGTAGAGACGTTGTTCCTGGTAGGACTGTTTCTAGCATGTATGAGTAATGACACTCTTCATCACCCTGTGGCTGTTTCTCGACATGAAAACTGTTAAGTTCTTGAGGAGAGGGTACCCTAACTGGGAAATGTGACACTTGTTCTACCTGAGGTGTGTTAACACTATCATCCTTAAGGTCACCTATAGTGTCGGAAGTATTTTGCATCCCTACCTCTTTACTACTCCTAGTGATTATGACATTAACACCTCTTATACTGGATACCTCATGATCAGCCTGTGTCATGTGTCGCCCTTGTGGATTTGGTTGAGTTTGAGATGAGAATTTTCCCTGTTCTTGCACACTCAGGATATTAGTCAATTTAGATATTTGACTATTAATTTCCTTTTGGTCTTCAGCTACCTGAACTATCAACGACTCAATCCTTTGATTTGTTTTATTCTGGGCTTCCACTATCACCTTCTGGGGTTCCACGAATGATTGCATAGTATCCTCTAAAGAATTCTTAGGAATGGCAGGTGTGTGATACTGTGGGGTACTGTAACTCCTAGGTTGTGGTGTCTGGGTAGGCTGATAAGACTCCTGCCTCCAACTAACATTGGGATGGTTCCGCCAACTAGGATTATAGGTATATGAATATGGTGTATAAGGCTTCTGGTACATCCCTAAAGTATTATAGTTTTCCTCATTTGTACCCCTCATCTCACCGTACATGGGACACTCTTGGGATTCTAGTTGGGCTACTGAATGCATTGTCTTGCTGTCTTTGGCTATTAAGGCTCCTATCTGTCTAGTTAACAGCTCAATTTGTGTCTTAAGGTTATCCTCTTCCCTAAAGTGTTGTAGGCTTCTGCTAGAAGAAGTGTGTGTCCTATCAGTGTTATCTAAGGCATTGGGTCCAATCCAAGTATGAGATTTCTTAGCTAGGTCATCTAAATACTCAAGTGCCTCATCAAGGTCCTTTCGGATAAACTCACCATTGCACATTATCTCAACGAATTGGCGCTCCCTAGGGGTCAATCCATCATAGAAATAACTTACTAAACGCCAACTCTCATATCCATGGTGGGGGAAACTAGCTAACAACTCCTTATACCTCTCCCACGTTTCATAAAGGGTCTCATTGTCTCTCTGGGAAAATGTGGAGATCTGTCTTTTCAAGGCATTAGTCTTATGGTGTGGGAAATATTTGTCAAAAAATACCTGAGTCATCTCGTCCCACGATCCTATTGACCTAGGTCTTAAAGAATACAACCAGCTCTTAGCTTTATCCTTAAGGGCAAAGGGGAAGAACTTAAGTCTAATTGTGTCGGTAGTCCCAAAACGGTCATGGAAGGTTGCTACTACCTCTTCAAACTCCCTAATATGCACGTAAGGATTCTCGCTCTCTAAACCTTGAAAAGTTGGAAGATACTGTATCATTCCAGGCCTAAAGTCTATGTGTGGTGCATTAGGGAGAAGGTGTAGCTGTGCGAGTTGGGTGGAGGTACTCTTCAAGAGTCCTCCTAGGTGGTCTCTCGTACTCACTCATGGTATGTCTACTAGATCTAGATGGTGTAGCAAAAGATTCTCAAATATATTATCTGGATCTGACTCTAAATCTTCCTGTTCTATTCTAGCAAATCTACCCAATTGATCCCTAAATCTAGACATGCTTTCCAACACAACTAATAAAAATAAAATAAAATAAAATAAATGAAACTAAAAATTAAAGTCTACCAAAACTAAAAATAAAATAAAATAAACACAAAAATAAAAAATAAAAAAAAAAGTCAAATAAAAACTAAGAAAAGAAAAATTAAAAGAATATAAATAGGCAAATAATAAATGAATAAAATAAAATAAAAATACTAATAAAAAATAGAACGAAGTTACCGCTTCGTTGTTGACTAAGCAAACCTGGTCCTTGCTTGTAAACCATCTCCCCGGCAACGGCGCCAAATTTTGATTACGCCCAAAAATAACTTGCGGTTATCGCAGTATAGCTGGGGTGTCGATTCCTCAGAGAGATGGTTACAGGAACTAATTTACTCAAACAAAAACGTTAACGGTAACTTTAAATAAAACGATAAGATTGGTAATTAAAATAAAGATAAATAAGATAATAAAAGATAATAAATGATAATGGCAGAGAAAAGCAGCAAAGCGTCGGGAATCCCTCTTGCATCAAATTCTTATATTTTGTTATTAATTCCTATTATTACTCAGTTGAGGGTTTCACATCTCAAACCCAACACCGGAATATATTCAATTCTACGTATATTCAAATTCTAAGGTAATTAATGATTATTTCTATATGTTAACTACACACAAAAGTCATCGTTACGAGTTATCTAACGTCGACAATATAGCCTCAAGCTATACTGCAGCAGAAGACCAACGCAAAACAACTTTACCAGCCCAATTAAATTCACAAACCACACATAGAAGAAGCATGACTGGATCTATATGAGATTTGACAAAATATAATTTCTGGATTAATAAATCGAAAAAAATAGAAAACAATAAACATAATTTTATTAACGATAAAAAAGTTCTGTTTGCGCAGGTTTTACGCGTGCAGGAAAAAGAGCGTTTAAGGTTCAAACCTCCTGAGACAAAGTCCCAGCAAGGGGTGTATTGAATCAAATGAATAAGCCTCCAAGGGGCACAAGCACACAAGTTACAGTTCTAGGTTACAAGCTAAGAAATAAAAAGATAAAATATGCTCGATTGAGTCTTCATTTTTTCTTTCTTTTCCTCTTGGGATAGGCAAGCTTTTATAGTGCCGCTTGATAACCGATTTAAGCAGTTCCACCATCGTTTTCTGCAGTTCTGAGTAGTGCTTGTAACTGCTGGGTCGTGTGCCTTATCTGTCTGATCGTGGAGGAACAACCGCTCAACTGCTTTGGTAGTGAAGATAACTGCATCGCACGTTTTCGTTCTGGTGATTGGCTTGATCGTTCTAAGTTTGTTGTCACTCTTCGCCTATTGCCCTTCTTCTTTTCGCACCTCTTCTCGTTCTGAGACGAATTCGCCCTGCGGGGATTTTATCGGCCA
This sequence comes from Zanthoxylum bungeanum, assembly GCA_019454045.1. Taxonomy (NCBI): domain Eukaryota; kingdom Viridiplantae; phylum Streptophyta; class Magnoliopsida; order Sapindales; family Rutaceae; genus Zanthoxylum; species Zanthoxylum bungeanum. The sequence goes on along the minus strand of SKCR01036993.1, from coordinate 355 downwards.
ACAATTGTCCCCCAAATTTACCTCGATTGAACTGAGAGGGACGATCGAGGTGAATTTCATCTTTTGTTGTGGTTCGTTCTTTCTTCACTCCTGGTCTGTAGCAAATTCAGTTGGATAATCACGACTATTGCTGTAGATGCTTTTCATTCCCGCCTGACCAACTATCTGGTTCTTTCTGTCTGGGGAAAACCATCATCCTGGAGGGGACGGAGGCGATCTTTGCCGGCCATTGCTTCCCCCGTTTCAGGGAAGGTCACAGCTCCAATTGAGGGTCCATCTGACATCAATTTCCTTTCGCCCTTCGAAAGACCAGCCCATCGTATGGCTGGTTCCTTAGTCCAGAGAACCCGTACTC